>JBBPCY010033101.1:0-14018 GCA_037974405.1 Brachyalestes nurse | reverse complement strand
TCTCTCTCTCTCTCTCTCTCTCTCTCTCTCTCACACACACACACACACACACACACACACACACACACACACACACATACATGCGTTTATAACCTGATACAAACAGACATGCATACATACATAGGTTATATATACATATTATGTACATATATTTGAACTTTTATATTTTTAATATTCTGATATATAGCAGGATATCAGATACCATCCAGGTGGTGATTAGAGTCCTGCACATCAGCAAGATTAGTAACATCCTCTCTCTCTCTCTCTCTTTCTCTCTCTCTCTCTCTCTCATTCTGTCCCGCTCCCTTTCTCTCACTCTCAGGTTAGATGCTGCCTACTGCATTTAGACTACCTCTCTCTCTATTTCTGTATCTCTGACTCTCTCGCTTTCTCTATTTCTGTCTCTCTCGCTCTCTTTCTGTCTGTCTCTCTCTCTTTCTCTGTCTCTCTCTCTTGATATATGCTGCCTTAGAATACACACTCACACAGAAGCTGCACGGACTCTTTAAAATCGCAGCAGTTAAATTTGCTGATGACAGCACGTCTCCTGAGACCAGCACTTGGAGAGAGTGGCCATACTGTAATACAGCCTAGAGACTGTATTGATTCTAATAACAGCATGTCGATTTCTCATTATCAGAGGAGCTTTTAAATGACTTATAATAGGACCTTAAAGCCTAAAGGCATTGGCGTCTGTAAGTTTACTATGTAAGGCTTGTTTTATAAGTCTATCAGGCCTGACCTTGGAACTCGAGCTGTGAAAACATCCACACCATGATCAGTGATGAAGCAGCTGCTCATCCACAAAGAGCAAGACGCCCCTCAAGTCACGTAACCGCAGAAAAGAAGTCCACGTCATTAGCTGCTTCCCATCTTCTCCCCCGAAACCCCGAAGAGGGAAGAGATTTGTCTCTCTCCTCTCATCTCCTGTCCACTAAGCCGTCTCTTTTTATTAATGCTGTCTATCTTATTAAGCGTGTTAAAAACCTGCAGTCAGCAGGTTTTGACATTTTCGACAGTACGGATGTCTCTAATTTCACACTACATCACTCTACCTTAACGTTTTACATTCGTCTCGCTTTCTGCCTTCTGCCTCCTTCCTTCCTGCCTCCTTCCTTGTCCCTCTCCTTCCCTACTTATGCAATTTCATTCTCTTTAATCCTTTAAGTGCTTCGACTCGCAGAAATTTGATGTTAAACTAAAGTGAACCTCAGAATCAGAGGACTTTATTGATCTTGGAGAAAATTGCTTTTTTACGACTGCACAGACACAAGAACGACATAAAATATATACGAAGTACACTATGCCATGAACACAAAATGCTCTACTATAGATAAAAAAAACCTTACAGATAACTAATTTGCTAGTAATACAATTAGTGGTTTGGAGTTGTTCTCTATACTGAGTCCATTATACGCACACAACAGACGTAAGTAGTAGTACTACTCTCTCTCTCTCTCTCCCACTCTCTCTCTGTTTGTTCTGTCACTCCATCTTCCAGATGCTGTGCACGTAAACCCTTCTGGATGCATTTGCTTTTGATAGATAATCTGTTGAGCATGAATCAGTGATTGACTGCAGTAGTTATGAACCACAAATAGCTCTCACAGATCAATGTTGGAGAATTTCGCCTCCCCAGACGCAACATAGTTCCGGAACCGAAGAGGACGCCAAACCCATACACAAGCAATTTCAGTCACAGCACCAATATAAACACGCTAGATTATGAAATGTTGAGCTGATATTCCAGCGTCAGGGATTTGATGCCTCTAGGGAACTGTTTCTGCTTAATAATGGCGCAGACGCAGATTAAGCCCGGACTGAATCGGGCTGTCAGCTTGGATTCTCAACCGAAAATCTAATTTCGTTACCAAATTGTTATGAAACACTTTTGAGACATTTTGCATTTTTTTCATGTGAAGGCTGTAAAAAAGGGCTCATCAATTCAACCTAAAATGACTTAAGGAATGAAACAAGTCTGTTTTTTTGTGTTTAATAAAAATAGTTAAGTTGCTTGTTACCCCATAATGATTTTACAGTTTATTGCCTGAGAGTTTAAACCACAGGCTACAGTCTTAACCCTCATGTATATTCAGTTTGATCCCAGCATTTTAAAACCCCAGAAAAATTGTTGGCTAGCCAAGTTTATGTTTCAGGTACTTTATGTTTCTTTGTTTCTTTAAATAGTGCTTCAAATTAAACACACCATATAATAAAGCCCCTACGACCTACAAAAAAACAAAACCTCTCTTGGAAAATATGTTTCTCTTCCCTTTGTCATGTGATATTTCAGTGGTTCTCAGACTGCTATGGGTATGTTTTATATTCAGCTATATACATTTTTTAAAAAAGAAATTGCATGTTACCATGTTATCAGTATTATCCAGATTGATCAAAATACAGCCAGATTATACAGCCTGGGATCAAACATAATAGGAGGGTAAAAAATGCCATCGAAGAACCATTTTAGTTCCCCTACGGACCATTTTTGTAAATAAGACTTGTGAGCGATAATAAGGTATAAAACCTTTACCAATTTAAGGGTTTTCCAAGAGCCTTGGAGGAATTTGGAGGTTCTTTAAACTTTAAAAATGTTCTTCAAAGATTTCATTCACAAAATAAATTGAAAAGTCCTTTAGGGAACCAAAAGTGATTTCCTATAGCAAGGCTGGTCCTGGAGGCCCCCTGGAGGCACTTTAGTGTTTTCCCTGCTCCCAACACCTTATCCATCCTTTCTGCAGCAGAATGGAAATGTATTAATATAACCAAACTAACATTTTAATAAAAAAAAACAGTTATACTTGAATTAAGATATTTTCAAATTGTATTAAAATCCAGGAAAAATTCAAGGCTGAACTAAGGGACTAATTGAATTTCATGGCAGCTGTGAAACAGGGTTAACTGTGTGTGTGTGTGTGTGTGTGTGTGTGTGTGTGTGTATGAGCAGGGAGAACACTCAAATTTGCAGGGTGGTCTCCAGGACCACAGTTGGTGACCACTATTCTATGGCATCATTCAAAGAACCCTTTCTTCTCCCTTCATGATTAAAACTGTAGGGAAAAATGTGATACTCAGGGACCCATATTTAAATGTTGTATGTTTTATATGGTTAGACTTCTGTAGAAATTTTACACTCTTTGCAGAAATTCTTTGAAAAGGTTCTTTAGTTTCTTGAATGATAATGAGACCCTTTTTTGGTGCTTAAAATAACAGCATTTAAAACACTCACCATTTACAACAGTTTCTCAATCAAGAGAACCATTTAACCAGCTAGAGAAAGATAAAGAATCCAAATGGTTCTTTGAATTGTCATGGTCCCTTATACAATATCTATCATTATGAGCAATAGATTACTATTATTGTGTGCAGTAGTCTTATCATGTGCTTATCACTACTTCCGTTACTACTTTTGTCACTGCTTATGCAATAGTATTTTCATGTGCAGAAACACTACTTACGTCAATATTAGACGCAATAAACTACTATTTTAACTCCAAACTACTACTAGTAAACTAGTAGCAGTAACTTATTTTTATAATATTTACTATATACTACAGTATTAGAGTATTAATATTCACTTCTTTCTTATATATGCTGTACAGCAAAGCATTTTGAAGTATTTTCTTGTATTTTGGCTTTATATTATATGATATATTGTTGTTGTCTCTGTGTCTGTGCAGTCGTTGCATAAGCAGTTTCCTCTGGGATCAATAAAGTTTTCCAATTGTGATTCTGATTTGCTGCCTACATTAAATAACCTTAGTGATACAATTTTAATGGTGATAAATTATGAGTCTAATATACATTATACTGCCCTCTCTTGCAGGTGAGAGCTACGTCTGTGCATCTAATGAACCTTACAAGAAAGTGGACTACACCAAGAATGTGAACCCCAACTGGGGCTCCCGAATGGCTGGGACTGGGTCTGGACTGGGACGACAGGGTTCTGGTGGAGGCCAGAACAGGGAGAGTAAAGACTTTATCAAGCCCAAGCTGGTGACGGTGATCCGCAGCGGGGTGAAGCCACGCAAGGCCGTCAGGGTGCTGCTAAACAAAAAGACCGCTCACTCATTTGAGCAGGTGCTGGCGGACATCACAGAGGCCATTAAACTGGACTCTGGAGCTGTGAAGAAGCTCTACACACTGGATGGGAAGCAGGTATGTGTTTTTCAGTGCTCCCAATTCACTTTTAGGAGATCTCATTCTTATTTTAAGTGAAAGCCTTTTCCATTTTAAACACTCATCCCTACACATATCCACATATTGTTTGCAAAGGTTTTTTTTTTTTTAATAGGTGATAACAGGGTTCTGTGAAGCTTGCACTTGACCATTAACCCTTAGAAGGACAGTGGAAGCGCAACAGAAAAAGAGTTCCCCCCGGTTTGTGTTGATGCTCGAGGTATCAGATAACTTTGTTTTGTGTTCCTATGTTAAGTAGAACCAAAGTTATTGTAATTAAAAACCAATAATAATAACTGCTACTGGGGTTTTAAAATGGCTTCACAAGCAAATGCCCGTAAAGAACAAAACTCCCAAATTTCTTTGATTTTAGGTCTTAGAAATAAACAGAAAAAACACAAGATCTTTGAACCCGAGAGAACTTTCATGATAGTCTCCGCCCATGAGTGGGTGGGGAAAAGTGAGGGGGGGTCCAGAGAGCGGCTGAGCGGTGACACGCTGAGCAAAAGAACATCAAACGTGTGGGAGAGCAAACACCAGTTTCCGCAGTCTTACACCATTTTTATTTATTTCAGCTTTTACTAATACACTCTTAGATCTAAGGGTTAAGCTACAATACGGCAAGCTCCATTCCAATAGGTCCTGCTTCAAAAACTGCTATGCCACAGGAACTATAAAGGTTTCTGTAACTATGGTCACACGGTTACATGATATTGAGGTTCCAGCAGAAATGCATTTTATGTCTACATGTTGTGGTTTTACTTTCAGATACTGACGTTGAGTGTGTGCATGGAAACTTGTAAATAAATAGAATTTAACATCTTCCATTTGGATTATTCTATCCAGAACAGCCTTATTGCAGACCTTTCCTACTCCACCACCTCGACTACTGCACGTTCAGTCTCTGTTCAGTTTTTACAGCCCTCTGTCTGTCTCTCGCTACACTGTAGAGAATTTAGCCTTTGGTCAATCTTTGATCAATCCTTAAAGTCCTCAGCCAGTCTATATTTAGAGTCTTCGCTCAGTCTTTGTTCAGTCTTTTAAGCCTTTGAACAGTCTCTGGATATTATAATCCTCAGTCAGTCTCTGTTCTGTAGAGTCCTTGGTGAGTCTCTGTTTGGTCTTTTATGCCTTAAGTTAGTCACTGGCCAGTCTTAGATTCCTTGGTCAGTCTGTATTCAGTCTTTTAAGCCTTTGATCAGTCTCTGTTCAGATATTATAACCCTCAGCCACTCTTAGACTTTAGAGTCCTTGGTCAGTCTCTATTTTGTCTTTAAAGCCTTTAGCCTCAGTCTCTGCTCAGATGTTAAACTATCAGTCTTTGTTGTGCCTATAAGTCATTAGTAAATCACAGTTTGGACTTTAAAGCCCTTGATTAGTCTCTTTAGAGCTGTCAGGTACCTGTCATGGTTAAGTCTTTATAGCCCTTGGTCAGTCTCTGATCAATCCTTAAAACCCTCAGCCAGTCGCTGTTCAATCTTGGTCAGTTTGTATTCAGTCTTTTAAGCCTTTGTTCAGTCTCTGTTTGAACATAATGACCCTTAGCTACTCTGTGAGGACTCAGCCTTGCTGAGTTCTTGGTCTGTCTCTCTTTGGTCTTTAAAGCCTTCAGCCTCTGCTTCAGTCTCTGCTTCGACATTAAACTCTCAATCAGACTCTGTTCTGCCTTTAAGTCCTTAGTCATAGTTTGGACTTAAGCACCTTAATCAGTCTCTTTAGAGGTGCCAGTTAGTCTCTAATAGACATTTAGAGCCATGGTTTAGTCTTTATAGCCATTTTAAGCATTTGATCAATCACTGGATATTACAATCCTTGGTTAGTCTATGTTTACTCTTTAGAGTTCTTGGTCAGTTTCTGTTCTGCCCTTAACTCAGTTATAGTTTATACTTTTAAGCCCCTGATTAGTCTCTTTAGAGCTGTTAGTCAGCATGTATTAAATTTATGGCCCTTGGTCAGTCTATGATTGTCTGTAGACGTGGTTTGCAAAAGGAAACAGAAGTTCCATAAGGTATGTAGATAATTTTGATTTTGATGTAGATTCCTTTCCTAGACCTACAGTGTCTCTCTTTCTGTCTCCCAGCGTCAGACTCACCACACATTGGTGATTAGTGGAATGATAATATCAGCCTAGTAAGCAGTGGCTGTCTGCATGTGCTGAGCTGGAGAAACCCCAGCTCTGTCAAAAAACCAACACACCAAAGACTCCGGCTGCAGGCTGGTTGCCATAGTAACCTTTCTCCTCTTCTCTTCTCTTGAGCGAACTCCCTGAATGCTTCACAGAGAGAGCGAGCACACAAAGTTGTGTGTGTACGAGTGTGTGTGCGCGTGTGTTAGAGGAGAAGCCCGGAGTTCATTTGTATGCCACACGTTTTCGACTGCAGAGAAGGAGGGGAATCCTTGAAAGACCCATTTGTTCTTGGCGAGACGGATGTGTGTGTGTGTGTGTGTGTATGCTCCTGTACCTTATCAGGAAACTGCCTGTTTCTCATAGCAACTGCAGATTAACTCACCCATTGGCTTTTGAAATAAAACACATTTTTGTCTGCTGAGTTAAGCTTATTTGCATAGGAGTAGTCTGTGTGTGTGCAAGTCTGTTCTAAATTTCCTTGTCCCAAATCACCTACATGCAGTGACGTAGACATTTTGCAAGTTCAGCATGTTTTATCACCATTAGACCATTGGTGCAACATACAACACAACACAACAGCAGCACTCAGACAGATCAATAACTGGGGGTAAAAATATACAAATATACTATTCGTCTAAAAAATACAAAAATAAATACTATGGGGGACACAACAGGGAGATTATAACAATACAGTATTGTATACAGAATTAAACATAAATATAACATAGATGTATGCTATTATACAATAGTTCAGTAATTAAAAATACATAATTATAGTCACAATTTAAAATATATAGTTATAGCCACATTACAATGTTGTATATATTATAACAAGTTATAATAGTTATTTATAATAAAATAGTCTAAAGACTACAAAAAGAGAGAAGGAGAATAAACACTGCAGCTGTACTGAAGAGAGCATCTTCAATGTAAACTGTTTTAGTTGTGCAAATGGAGCAATTTGTGCAACTATTGCAGTATGTGGGCAAAGTTCAAGTAGACACTAAGAGTGAAATTTTAAAATAATTGCAGTACAGGTCACTCAAAGTCAAACTGGCTTTCAAATCAGTAAGGCCTGCAGCTAGCAGCTTATCACTACACTATCTTATTCTATCTTACCTACAATATTTACATACAATATACATACAGTATTTCAACTGATATGAAAAGACAATATACTGCAAAAATTGGTAAAATAAAAACATACAAGAAAAGAGAATCAAGGAAAATTATCTGCCAACATCGTGAAACATTTTCACTTGCTAAGCTTTCATAAAATGAAAACATTTTCTAAAAACATTATTTATCTTACACAGTCAAGTCAGTTGTTCTTAGAATAAAAAGAAGATCTATTATTGCTTTTAAAGATTTTCTTTTAGATTTAGATTTCTTTTTTGTGGTGTTGTGCTACATTTAAGAATTATTGTAAAACTTTGAGTACAATTATTTTTCTTGAGTATTTTACATATTATACTTCATCCAATGAACCTGATAAAAGATACGTGGCTCAGATGATGGGTGCATGGACATACTATACAGTACTAAGTTACATTAATCAGAACTAATGAAACATGCAGTTGATCAAAGTACTGACAAAAACTCTAATTCAAAATTCAATCTGTGCAACAAGCGATTTTGTCTTTTAGTGCCCCCTACACTTCCTGTAGTGTACTGCAATCTGTCTGAATTATTGTGTTAGTCATGTGAATGCTATTATGTAGTATTATGGTATATCATTTCTCTTAAAAATATGTTTCATTCATAGCTTATTGTTGCAGTCTTTGTATTACCTAGCAGACAATGTTTCAGAATTTGGGACACTGTTTTGGAATTATATAAATGCTTACTGTTGTACAGCATCATTCTGGATTAGTTTCTCCCTCTAAATCTTTGCAGCTGACAAGCCTTCAGGATTTTTTCGGTGATGACGATGTGTTCATCGCGTGCGGCCTTGAGAAGTTCCGTTATGCCCAGGACGACGCTGCGATTGGACATGCAGGGAAACCATCTGCTGCTGCCTTCGTTAATGGTGACACATGACTAAGTACATATAAAGCCTGTCTAAAGTATGGGGACACCTTGCTTTCTTTGAATTTTTTTTTTACAAATGATGTTTGGTTCATCACTGTAACGTTTCAGTGAAGTAAAATAAAATAACAGAAAAAACAGCTAAAGTTTGTTCCACCAAGTGCAAGTTTCACCTAAATAACATTTTGACATCACTTTCAAGTGAATGGTTGTAACACTCGGATGCCAGATTCACACAGTGGCCTGACCGTCATTTCCCCAGATAGCATAGAGAAGCCAGTACAACTTTAGTGGCGTTCACATGGTTCAATAAGTGATGGCACAGAACAAATAATACAGTCTCAAACATGAAGATTTGTATACACTTGTCTGGAGCATCCAGCGTTACTGGAGAAAGTGTACAGTGACTTACATACATGCTGGGCTCTCTCAATCCAACTCGCCAATAAAGCTCTTGAGGATTCCCACAAGGGCAGTACCCAAAATCGACCATTGCATGGGGTTTGCCAAGACCTAGTGGGTAGGATACTTGCCTTTGGACCAAGAGGTCATGGGTTTAAATCCCACCTTCAGCATGCCACCACTGGGTTCCTGAGCAAGACTCTTAACCCCAAGTTGCTCCAGGGAGACTGCCCCCTGCAGTTAGGGAATGGAAGTTGCTTTGGATAAAAGCGTCTGCTAAACAATATAAATGTAAATGTAAGGCCATTTTTAAATCATTCTTCTTTGTGTTTTGCAGTTTTAGGAATGACAGATTCACGTTCACTTTAATATATTAAGTTTTTGCAATCTGTCAAAGAAAGTATGTTCATTTATTAAAAAGAAAACTAATTTGCTAAGCCTCCTCTTTAACAGGTAATATAAACACAGAAGTCCATACATAAACGTCCCACATAATAACTATGCTTTCCTCTGTCTCTATGTCAGAGTGTAAGATGAAATCATCAAAGTCCTCTGTCCCTGTTAAGTCCATTGGAACCAAAACCTCAGGTGTGCCTGGGTCTAAGGCAGGTAAGACCTACTAATACCAGACTTTCTACAAGGCTTTCACATACCCAAATGAGTTCCTACACTTTTGTTCAAAAGTTTGAAATGTTGTCTTATCGATGTTATTTTAATAACCTACACTGTGTTTAATTAAGGTGTTTAATTAAGTCTTTTTCAGTTAATCAGTATGGTACAGTCATACGTCCTATGGTTTTCCCAATATGTTAAATCCAACAAATAAACAGTAAACGTGCATTAAAATATGGAGATGTGTGTCCTCTGTGGAGGAGGTGTACTTACTAAATGTGTACTTTAGGCTATTACTATATTGACCACTATTTGTTTTTACAAGATTTGAGAGATGTATTGCACACGCATATACAAACATACAGACAAACACAAAACAAATAATATGCTGTTCTACATATTCATGGTGATATATTTGGAGACATAAAGCCATATATTCAGCCATAACATTAAAACCACCAGTCTATTATTGTGTAGGTCCACCATGTGCACAAAAAATAGCTCTGACCCATCAAGGCATGGAATCCATAAGACATCTGAAGGTATTCTGTGGGATCTGCAGCAAGGCAAAAAAGCAGATCTGTTAGGTCCTGGGAACTGCAAGAAAAAGCCTCCATCCGACTAGTTGGTCCATCACATCTCACAGATTCTTGACCGGATTGAATTCTGGGGAATTTGAAGGCCAAGTCAAGACCTTGAACTCTTTCTTTCTTGGATTGCTTTGCATGGTGGAAGGAAACATTAGCGTGCTGCACGAGTCCACTGCCATTAGGGAATGAAGGGGTGTACTTGGTCTGCAATAGTGCTTAGGTGGGTTGTCCATGTCAAAGCAACATCCACATGAATGCAGGACCCAAGGTTTCCCAGCAAAACATTGCCCAGAGCATCACACTGCCCCTGCCAGTTTTCCTTCTACCCAAAGTGCATCCTGGTACCATCTCGTCCCCAGGTAAGATAATTATGCACATGCACTTGTTTGCCCATGACCGTGCCATCTGTTCACCGGTTGTCATTCTTTGGACCACTTTTGGTAGGTACGTATCGCTGCAGACTGGGAACACGACACAGTACCTGCCTTCACCATCACAATTTGGGCCAGTGTTAAAGTCATATGGATCCTTATGCTTACTGATTTTTCCTTCTTCCAGCCCTCACTTGCTGTCTAATGTATCCAACTCTTGACAGGAGCCTTTTGAACAGCATAATCAGTGTTATTCACTTCGCCTGTCAGTGGTTTTAATGTTGTGGCTGATCTCTGTAAGTGTATCATAGCTAACTGTCCTGGTAGGTGCACTGCAAACATCATTTTAATAAAACAAAACAAGAGATACTAGAATCAAACAAAACTATTAGCCAAAATACTTGTTAAGCCTTATTAAAACGAGAAACAGTTTCTGGAAAATAGACTGTTTATCTTACGTTCTCCAGTCTGTTGTTCCTAAAATAAAACGAGATCTGTGATCTGTTATTTTCAAGATTTTCTGTCTTGTTAAGATTTCATTTTTTGTAGTGTGATTGTTTCCCTGCATTCTTCTTTCAGGTGGTGATGTTACAGAAGATCAGACTTCAATAGTAAAGTCAAAGAGTCCGACCAGCCCAGGCAGTCCGCGCAGACTGAAAAATGTATGTGACAGTTCTCACCCATCCCATCGGTAATTTGCATTTGATATGTGTGTGTATCATGAACTTTATCCTCTTTTCTCTGTAGCTCTCTTCTCGCCATGTGACTCCCTCCCCTCCCCCCTCTGGAGAACTGAACGGAGCAGAGGACCTGAGCCCAGAAGGTAATACATAAACACACACACACACACTTAGCTTCTACAAATAAGATGCACTCATGTGAGCCAAACAGATATTGCAGTTGCTTGCACACGTATACTGTTCTACTGTTTGGCCCATATGGCGGAGTCAAGCCTCATGGGGCTTAACTTTACTCATATAAGCCTCAGGGAGACTGTGTGTGTGTGTACAACAACTGTGTGTGAGTTAAAGAGAGAGATAAGGAAACATGTGTACCGCTGTGCTGAAATCACACACCAATGAGAATTAACAGTTGCATCCATGAAAACACAGAATCTTCTTCAAATCTAAAGGCACTGAATATTTTTCCACTCATCAGTTACATCACTGTCATATTTCAGTGTAGTGATATCATAAAACTATAGAGAACACTGCAGTATTATTATATAACATAGAACACTACTAAATGATTATACTATACAGAATACTGTAGAACATATAATTTGGTAGTTATATTGTATAGGCCACTACAATATAATTATACGATATAAAACACTATAGAATAATGTACAGGCTACTATAGAATAATTATACGATATCGAATAATACTGAATGTAGTAGTTATACTGTATAGACCACTACAATATAATTATACCGTGTAAAACACTATAGTATGATTATAGTATATAGCCCACTATGATCAGTGTTGTGCCAGTTCATACTGAAAAAGAATGAGTCTAAAATACAGTTCATTCAAATAAAAATAAACTAGTTCACGTTCGTTTTTTTGTTTGTTCGTTTTTTTAACATTTTCAATAACATCCTTCTATCTGAACCTCCTTCAATCTTCTCCTTCTATCTGTCTTACGACTGAACAATCACAGACATAAGTTATATTAAAAACCAATTTTGAGGTTGTGAATAGATCTTACTGCTTAAGCAACGCATCATGTTATGGTGAAAGTGGAAAAAATGAGGTGCATGTATACAGTATATGGGATTTTTATTCAGAAAACATGAACACTTATAAAGTGCTCAGAAAATAAAATAACTAAAAATAAACTAACAGCCGTTGTCTTTTTCAAACCTTATCAAATTAGTGAAAATGTACAGCTCTAAAACTCAAACATCCAGTATTCAGCTATACAAAACATAAATATCCTCCTTTTATAAGCTTATTTCCCCATGTGTATTTCTGCTGAGGCGTCCAAACTCGAATCAAAATCAGAACAGCCGATTCTTTGTAGTGAATCAGAAGAGCCGATTCTTTGTAGTGAATCAGAAGAGCCGATTCTCTTCGAGTGAGAGCTGCTCGCCACTTTTTTATCAACACACAAAGCATTTATATTTGCCAAGTTGGGCTAAAATATGAGGCTACAGATGATAATAAACTAAGAGCCGTTTGGTAGCCGAAAAAATCTGCTCTCTTCTCCGTGCCACAAGAGCCGGCTCTCTGAAAAGAGGCGAAATACCCATCACGTAAACTGTGTTCAGTCTCGCGAGAGAGAACGTCACTCAGGGTTACGTTCAGAATTTGTAAACCGACTCATTCAGTTCAGCGTTCACGAAAAATATGAACGCCGTTCATTGAGCGCGTTCATGCACAACACTGTTCATGACAACCAATGAACTTGGAGAGACGTTAATGTTTTTAGTGTACACCAAAAAAAAACAACAATGTATATAAACTACTGTCTGTTTGGGCAGAAGATCATTTTCAGTGGGAGTTTTCTCTAACTAAATGCATCTTTAACCCTATGAAGTAAGTAAGGGTTTCCCAGGACACCACTAACAAGTTTTTAATAAAAAATAAAACAAAATACCGCAAACAAGACTATAAATAATAAAAGATCACAATAACAAAAGCAGCTCTGTCAGAAAAACTTTCTGCCAGCTCAGCTCCATAGACACAGTTTTGGGACGACCGTCCATGAACTGTGGAGAGATTTGAGCTGCTGAGGCATCAGAAACTGTTACTGGACTGAGATACACTGGAACATCAAAGAGTGCTACAAGTTCTGTGCCAGTGCAGTTTAGGTACAGCACGGGTCCTGTATACACATGGAAAAGTGCCTTTAGTTTCCATATGCAAGGCCTAGGGAGTGGATAATCGCCTTTTAAACATTAACTGTGTTTACATACTACATAAACAGTCTTTACACACCACATACATACAGGCTTGGACCCTATGAATGAAATTGGATTAATTACATAGTTACGAAGCTATATAATTATTATAAAAGTTACATAATGAAAAATGTTTGCATTCTGTGTGAGCTGAAACTTCCAAAACACGAGGTCAAAAGAAGACTGCAGGCACGACCATGAGTTTAAATTAAATTTGAATCATAATAATAAAATAAATCATATTCAATAGAATCAGAATCTGCAGGTTTCTAGTACTGTGACAGAAAAAAGAACTACAAAACAGGTTAGCGAGAGGTGTGTCATGATGAGGGTAAATCAGTCAGCACTCTGACTGACCGTTTGGAACGTCTTTTAATGAGACGCTGGAAAAATGGTCTGAAAAATTCCACGCTGTCAGCATCAGCATTTCCTCTCGTTGGTGAAATTTCCATTTTAGATGGTGGGGGAGGGGGGGGCATACTGTGTTAACAAAACACCAGAAGTGACAGCTCGGCGGCTTCTTTCTCACAGAGCCCACCTGCAGCTTTCCCACGTCTGGCTGACACTCATGTTTACAGTACACACCACTATTACCAGCCTCTACCTGTTAATACCTGTCCATCAACACTCGGCTAGGTGTGTGGCAGCGCCCCCACCGCATGGATTCCTACTCACACACACACCCACACACACACCCACACACACACACACACACACACACACACACACACAAACGCACACACACACACACACACACAAACACACACACACACACACACACACACACACACACACACACAAA
>JBBPCY010033090.1:0-14018 GCA_037974405.1 Brachyalestes nurse | reverse complement strand
GTCTCTTTCTCTCTCTCGCCCTCTCCCTCCCTCCCTCCCTCTCTCTTTCTCTCTCTCTTTCGCTCTCTCTATCTTTTTTCTGTCTCTCTCTCTGTCTCTCTCTCTCTCTCTCACTCCCCCTTCTCTCTCTTTGTCTCTCTCTTTTGCTCTCTATTTTTTTTCTCTCTGTCTCTCACTCTCTCTTTGTCTCTGTCTCTGTCTGTCTTCTATCTTTTTGTCTCACCCCCCCCCTTTCTCTCTCTTTTTCTTTTCCTGAGCCCTCAGGGGAAAGGATGGGAAGCAGAACACATACACACCTTTGTTACTACTAATAAGATAAATGTTGTTTTAACTCTGAAAGGGGTGTGAATAAATCTAAAGGATGTGAAAATCTTCGGTCTGGAAATACTGAAACTGTTAACTACACTATTAACGATACGACCAATACAATTAACATAATCAATACAATTAACTGTATCCTATTAACTGTACAAATAACCCAGTGTAACTACAAAAGTAATATAATTATCACACTTCACTTTGCAATGAACACAGCTCATCCTATTAACTAAACACTTTACACTTAATACAATCAATTATACAATTATTATACAATTGATCCAATTAACTATGCAATGAACCCTATTATGCAGTTCTTCTAGATATTACATATATTTTTTAATTATGCAATACAATTAAAACCATTAAAATGGCATCAAATAAAAAATTTGTAATCTTCACATGTTAACATTTGTTGAAATTTGAAATGCATTTCAGTGTTGATTCATCCAGTTTAGCTTTCCAGCCTTAATACGCTATATGGACAAAAGTATCAGGATGCCTGACTGACACTGCATTCAGATATAAATACTTTAATATGAAGTTAGTGTCCCTTTGCAGCAATAACAGCTTCTACTCTTTTTGGAATGCGTTCCACAAGATGTTGGTGTTTCTGAGGGTATTTGTGTCCATTCATTCTGTAGAGCATTTATGAGGTCAGGCACTGATGTTGGATTTGAAGGCCTGACTCGCAATCTCTGTTCCTGTTCATCCCAAAGGTGCTGGATGGGGTTGAGGTCAGTGCTCTGTGTGGGCCAGTCAAGTTCTTCCACACTGAACTCATCCAGCCGTGTCTTTATGGAGCTGCTTTGTGTACTGGGACACAGTCATGCTGGAATAGAAAAGGTTGTTCCCCAAACTGGGTCCACAAAGTTGGAAGCATGGTGCTGTCCAGAATGTCTTGGTATGCTGAGACATTAAGATCAAGCCCTTCACTTGAAGAATACTAAAAAAAATGAATATGAGGCCTGTTCAAATTAGTCATAAAAATGTAATTAAGATGAATAAAAAAAACGTAAGTTGGTATGTTGTATATAAATACTTTATTTCAGTTGGAAATAAATCTGTGGCAGTTTGTTTAAACAGTATAATTTTATGTTGGTTTTAAATAGTCAAGTTCATTAAAAACAATAGTTTTTCTACGCATCCGCAAATGACCGATTGCGCTGGCTTTTACTGAGGAAGGAGGCGCCATTTTCTTTTTTCGGCCGGTTTCGAGATTGACTGGAGTGATTGGGAGATTTTTGTACTTCGCCACGAATGTAAGTATCCAAAATCGTTAATTATATATCAGTATTTGTTTCCTTCACACATTGAGCTGTTTTAACTGTTAGCTGACTTGCTAGGATTTGATTCACATTATTTTTCTAACGTGCTAACAGCCACTAGCAGGATAATGCTAATGCTTTGGATTTGTAAACAACCATTATTTTTATTTTCTTTATTAATTTTAGTGCATAAATCAAAGGAAACGTCTGACGAACTGAATGTCTGTCTTTCTTGTACTATATTGCGTAACGTCAGCCATACATACCAGCTAGAAAGAAAATTCCTGAAGAAATTTTGAAACTGAGCCGGCCGCCAAGAAACAGTGCTGTCCCAATACTTTTTTCCATATAGTGTTGCATGACAGCTGTTTCGCAATACTTTTAGCCATATCTTTCAGTTTAAACAGGTGTGTTTTGCCATATCATTCAGTTTAAACCGGTGTGTCCCAATACTTCGCTCCTATTAATTTTATTAATAATGCAAGCTGTTGGTCAGCAATTTCCTTATTGCAGTAATGTAATCTCTTTCAAATGAAGTATTTATACTTTACTAACTTAGTTTATTTTTTTTATTATTATTTTTTTTATCTATCATAATTGTCATTTGAAAACAGACTGTCTGGCAGCCCATGCTCTGTTCAGGGCAATCTCTTCAGGTGTAAGTTTCTAAATATACATTTAATATATTAGAAATACAATATTTGATGCCTACATTTTATTTATGTAATATGGTGCATAAATCTTATTTTTTCCCTTCCAGGATATTAATGTGGCAGCACAGAGATTGTGGTGTATCAGAGACTACAAGGTACAGATTACTTGCTCATTATAAACTTACTGTCACGTCGTTGGCCACATCCCAGAAGCAGGAGACGCATGGACAGGCTGTCATTTCTTATTTTTCTCTTTATTTATCTAACCAAACACCAGCAGTGACTAAACAGGAAAACATATCAAAATAAAAGCCAAAACCTAAACCCAAAAACAAACTTAAATGAGGGTGACCTCTACACATAGCCATTATGGACATAGCCAGCGTTTGCCTTGTGGATATGTAAAGTGTCCTTTTATTGCAATGGTCAAAGTAAACAATTTCTGACAACCATGACCGTGCGCCATTGTAATAGAGTGGGTTTTTTGTTGTATATTTTTGATTTATGGTGTGCAATACATCTGCAGTGGATGGTTTTGTACATTCACTCACTACCTGATGTATTTTCACCCTCCTGATAACTACCCTTTTGTTGATAGATTATTTTTTTTTGCTTTTCTAATGTGGGTTGTTGTCAATTATGGGCATCACTTGGGGTTGTTGTAAATTTGAGTTATAATAAACTGCATGGTCATGGTTGTCAATGGCCTGGAATGATAATAAAAGATTTAAAATATATATATATTTTTCAATGTTTTTTTTAAAGGTTTCCTGGCCTAGTGGGTAGGATACTTGCCTCCCCACTAGAGGTCATGGGTTTGAATCCTACCTTCAGCGTATTACCACTAGGTCCCTGAGCAAGACCCTTAACCCCAAGTTGCTCCAGGGAGACTGTCCCCTGTAGTTAGAAAATGGAAGTCACTTAGGATAAAAGCGTCTGATAAATGCCGTAAATGTTTTAATATTGTTAAACATTTCTGAATGTTACTTTTATGTTACCTGGAATACTAAGAAAAGATTTTTTTTTAAATCAGTGTTTTTTTCTTGGGGTGACTGTTAAAGGGTCAGTCACATTTATTGTCTATTATTGAAGCTTAAATTAATTGGTTGGTGTACTTTTTTCCAGGACTTGGAAGAGGCTGAGAAGGACATGGAGCAGACATTGGTGGCAGTGTACACAGTCAGGAGGGAGGGTGCCAGAGCTACTAATGAACCTGTACATGTTGGCATTGTAATTAAAGGAGTGGCTGTCAGTCGGAGTTTGAAAAATGTGGCTGTCACCTAAAGTTTTGGCCCTGAAAAACAAATTACTTCAGGAATAGTTCATCATTGTATTATTCCTATTATCACACACACACTATTTTTGTTTTGTTTCGGGAACTGTTGTGATTTTTTGGATTTTACTGTTCTGTGAAATCTTCAGATGGGTATGTTTTTGTAAGTATTGATTTTTTAAATATTAAGACTAAGCAAAAGGTTGTATGATGTCATGTGCAAAGTTATATGCTTGGTATTTGGCATTTATATTGGGTTTTGCCATTCACCAGCTCATAGACATGAGAGAGGTTCTGTTTGTATTTTGTTTTGTCACTGACAGGGGAAAAATTGTTCAACCACAGGTACAGTTCTTTCTTATTCAAAAAGTAATTGATTGCTCAAATAAACAGTAAAAATGTCTTGTTTCGTAAATGTATTTCATTTTTAAATAGAGATTGGGGTTAGTCATCTTTTTTTCTTGAAATTGTAAGCATTTATTATTAACTAAAATAACACGTTTATCAATTTAACATTTTAAAATATGTTCAGTTTCATTAATAAATATGTATTAAACTTACGCAATAAAAGTATGTCAATATTACACATTTGTTTTTAACTGGATGGAAATAGGTGTCATAAAAAAATTCATTACTGACAAATTATTTTTTTGAGTGTAAGGGGCCACCTGAATTCACCAATTAAGAGGTGTGTCCCAATATTTTTGTCCATATAGTGTATATAAAAATACGTCTTTCTCAAATTCAATGATAAAATCTGAAATTTTGATGCCATTTGTGCTGCCACTGATTCCCGCTTTACTCGACAAATTTACCAAATACTTTGGCTGGCTGGGCTGGCGACTTTATTTGAATCATTTTGCTCTTCAGATTAAAATTTGAAATTGAAAATTTGAAACTTATGGCATCAGAATCAGAATCACAAAATTGCTTAAGATATGACTACACAGATACACAGAGACAAGAACAATTTAAAATATATAGTCTAAATAAATTCAATAAAAACTTTGTAGAAGTATACAAAGCATTATAAACAGGAATGCTATTACAATAAAGCTGAAGACCACTGTGTCCCCCTACAACTACCATAAATCTTGACTGTGAATATGTTTAGGCACTCATGTTCCATTCATCACCTTTTAGTGATCATCATTTCTGCTGTTGGTCTCTTGATAAGTAGCTTTAGAAGCTGCTGAATGATTGACAGAAGGCCTCAGTTTCACACCTGAGGACGTTCAGGCCAGGATGACACGGGCGTTCGAGGCTGGAGTGGAGGAGTGTTCTCTTCACAGTGAGTTATCTAAAGCTAGAGAGTGGATTATGCCTGGCTAGGCTCGGCCCAGTGCATTGTCCTAGCAGTGGGAGAGAAAATCCCCTCTAATCCAATAGTTCCCACTAAATCCCATCGTCTTAAGGAGCAAAAAGATATTCACAGCGACAACAAAAGGCCCTTTTTTGCAAGGAAAGACAAGTCATAGTTTGATGTAAGTAAACATGAATGAAAAAACACGAGTGTGACCAGGAATCGGTCCCAAAATTGAAACGACTGATTTCTTTTTCTACTTTTCTATGCAAAAAATTCAAAGGCAAGTTTTTGGTCATTTTTAATAGTTAATAATTAACTAAAAATGACAAACCATCCCTTTTCACCCTTCCTTTCACTGGGATCACTAGATACACTAACTGGCTATTTTACTGGAAACACCTATCTTGTACTTCCATTGACTGGTCACTTTATTGGAAACACCTAACTATTACTTCTGCTGACTGGCCACTTTATTAGAAACACCTTGTTTTTCCGTTGACTGGCCACTTTATTAGAAACACCTACCATGTACCTCCAATGAATTTATTGGAAACATCTAATTTACAGGCCAACTAACAGCTACACAACTACTGGCTGCAGTCCACCTATTAGTTGTGTATTAAATCAACTCAGGGAGTGTGTGTTGTCCTCCTAAACCATTTGAATGTTTAAATGAATGAATGACTAGGCAAATAAATACATGCACATGTGCATAAATTGAATAATGAATAATTGAGCATGCATAAATAAATAAAACTAAATAAACTCTGACGACTGCATAAATATTCAGATAAGCAAATGAATGCATTAATGACTAAATGAAGAAAAGACGTGCTCAGATGTAAAAAAAAATATCAGTGAATGAACACAGTACAGTGAACTGAATACAGTAGACGAATGAATGAACGTATGCGCAATTAAATTACTCCATGCGTGAATGCGCAAACACGTGTGCGCATGCATAAGTAAGCGAACGGAGATTAAAAATAGAGCTTTGAGGCATCCCCAGCACTCTACATGGCGAGCCCACACCCTCGCTCTCGCGCTGAATTGCTTTTCCCCTAGGTGCAATAAATCGATGCACGTTGGGAGGGAATACAATTAGAATGACAAATGGGGCTGCGCGGCATCCTGAGCAGGCGGGCAGCGCCATGTGACTTACGGGTGTTTTTTTTTTTATGTGTATGGAATACGTTTAGCCAGACATGACGTCATGCAAATCAATGGCATCATCAGAATTCCCAGCTGCAGGTCAGCAGGGGGGAGGGGGGTGGAGGGGAGGGATGGTCCTGGAAACGCAGGAAGTGTTTGAGGTGTGCTAGGAGAATGCAGGTGGAGCTGTCAGCTGGAGCACGCCGTTTTCACTGTGCATGCTTTTATGGAGGCAACAGCGCAGCACAGGTGCAGGTTTCTGTCGCGAGTTGTCTTACAGGGACAACTGAGCTCTTAGATTAAGGCAGAACTCTGAATGTGTGTGTATGTGTGTGTGTAGCATAAGACAGTACACATATGTTATACAGCTTGTTTTATACAGAAACTTCAGCTTCTTTTGCACATATAAAAAGAGGCCAATGTATATTTCGGTTGCTGAGGGTGCAGTTTGGAAATAGCACATAATACCCAGCTACTTACTGGTCGTCCACTTTGCACTTTATTGGAAACACTTTCCGTCTACTTCCATGGACTGGACACCTTATTGGAAACATCTACTTTGTACTTCCATAGACTGGTCACTGTATTAGATACACCCACTTTATGCTTCCCCTGACTGTCCACCTTATTGGAAACACATTCCTTGTGCTTCCACTCACTGTCCACTTTATTAGAAACATAACACACTAGATGGCCTCTACATTGTGTGAAAAATACCTGTCAAAAAGTGACTATTCTGTTGTATTTTGGTGACATGAAAGGTTGATTTCAGACAAAATGCTAAAATGTTGCTATATAAATCATAAGATTTAAATCTTATGGTCTCGTACTGGAGCAGAGACAGGTGCTCCTGCCCCTTATCCCCCCCCCCTCAAGTTTTCCTCCCATGCCAGGAGAGAAGAGCAGCTCGCGCTTCCTGCTCTGGACCATATGGTCGGATATGGACAAGCTCTGGCACACACACATCATGGAAGTGTCCCACCGGCGTCCCCTCATCCATCCTCTCCTTCAGCACACATTTTAATAGTGTAGAATCATGGCCAGGACTCGATAGAGCTTTTCTCCTTCCACCTGACCTGCCATGGCACGATTGGTGGACGCAATATGTTCGTATCCTCCTATAACCAATCAGTGGGCTCCATTCAGTTACTGGCCGTCCTGATGGAGTAGGCTTGATGCAGATAAAAAATGACTTTTATTCATTTGTAATAAAATTATTACATTGGTTGTTTTCTTAATTTTCTAGTTCTTTTGTTGTTCTTTATTTTAATTTTTTATTTTCATTTTATTTAAACCATTTAGTTTTTCCCTCTTTAAGGTTTGTTTGTTATTTAGTTTTTAAATCTGTTATATTTATAAATGAACTGAATTGTTTTTGTTATTGCATTTCCCAAAGTACAGTAATGTTAATTATAATGTTCCCAAAGTACAATAATGTGGACTCTAATGCTTCTTCTGAAATCAAAGGTATTTCATGATCCCACCTTTTGCTGTGGTGTAGTGTTGCTCTGACTAGGAGCCTGAGAAGCCTCCAGGCTGTGATGTAGCATCACTCTGACTGTGGGCTCAAGAAACCTTGTAGCTCCTGCATAGCATCACTCTGACTGTGGGCTCAGAAAGCCTTGTAGCTGTGGTGTAGCGTCACTCTGACTGTGGGCTCAGGAAGCCTTGTAGCTGTGGTGTAGCGTCACTCTGACTGTGGGCTCAGGAAGCCTTGTAGCTGTGGTGTAGCATCACTCTGACTGTTGGCCCAAGAAACCTTGTAGCTGTGGTGTAGCTTTGCTGTAACAATGAGTCTGGAATGCCTGTGCTGTAGCTCTGCTGTAGGATGACCCTGGCAGCCAGCCTTGGAAGCTGCTAAAGCAGCCATCCCTTTACCAGCTCTACTCACTTTTCAGTATTGTAAAAAAGGTTGAAGGCTAGAAATGTCTACAGAAATAATGGCAGTTGTCATGAATAAGGCGAGCTTCTTTTTTCTCCATATTTGATGAGTTTGTCACTAACGTTATTATTACTGCTGCATGGCAGGCTGATAATTGGTGTTTTGAAAGTATTCTGACAGAATTTCCATTTTTTTTATATAAATAAACTCACACTCCAGATAGTGCGAACATCACAATTCTCTCTGAATAATGAAAAGCCTTGTTTTATTTATTAAATTGACTTGCATATTGTTCATGTCTTGTGCTATGAGTCATATCCAGACACTCAAAGCTGCTTGAATTAATATTCTTCCAGCATAAAACAGCACTGCAGATCAGATCCAAAAGCAAAGGCAGAGCACGTGTTTGTGTCCGCATATGAGGGCTGAGGATAGTAAGTAGCTCTTAAAGGGGTACTTGACTTGAGGAGAGCTCGCCTGGAACCCCGTCCAAGTCCTGTCGCATAGCATCTAAGCAACTTTTTTCGCTGCCCGTGCCCTTTGCCATTGATTGCGGAGAAAGCTGGGCAATTATGTCAATGGCCTCTGAAGAGCGATGAATTGTGAGGCAAATCATTTACCATGTTGTGAATGTCAGGACAACCAAATGTTTTCCAATTCGCCATGAAAAGTTGGGGAAACCTTATGGAAAACCAGACCCAGATCCCTAAAGAGGAAACCTGGGAATTATAGAGGAACCAAGACTTGTCCTTCAGCAGGTGGCATCAGGAAGAGAAGTTATAGCCTTGTGTGCCATTGGAAACTACCATACACCTACTCTATATGTACACTTTTTTAGAAACACTGACCCTATACTGACCAGACTCACTTGTTAGCTTCTGTCCTTCAAACTGCTGTTGACCAGATGTCGGGTTCTGGAGTGTTACTGATCATCGCTGAAAGACCTGAGCCTAGCTGTACTGTACAACAACCCACACTATTTGTACATCAGCAAGGAGGCCAGGCAGTGTAGATTAAATGGAGGGAGGAAGATGTTCTCTTGCAGCTTACCATTGCTGTTTGTCCTGCTGTAAAGCAGCAGAGCTCTGCAGGTGCGTCCATTCGTGCGCCACCTGGCCTCCAACGACACCTCCTCACTTTCCCAACCTTGCTGTACTCTCCTTTGTTTGTTGCAGAGTAAGGAAAGTTGCTTACATGCCAGAATAACAAAACTGAGAAAAAAAGGGTTGCGGTGGCTGTTTTGCGCTCCCTTACGACAGATGGGCAACCTGGGCAGTTTTTGTCCTGCAAGGTTAGCACACAGCGAGTCGAACGGAACCTGCGGCCTTGGGCAGCTCGCATCAGCGAATTGTCTCA
The DNA here is from genome assembly GCA_037974405.1 of Brachyalestes nurse. Taxonomy (NCBI): domain Eukaryota; kingdom Metazoa; phylum Chordata; class Actinopteri; order Characiformes; family Alestidae; genus Brachyalestes; species Brachyalestes nurse. The sequence continues at coordinate 4,810 of JBBPCY010033090.1, read as the reverse complement.
GCTTGGTCAACATATACTGTATGTATGGTGTTTACGGCGTTCTTTCCTTTTTTTCTCCAGAGGTGCATTACATTTTTCATGCCTTATTGTGCTCTCATCCTTCTGGTCACCTTCCTCACCAAAAAGTCTGTAATTTTCTGTGCATGAAGGCGATCCTCGTAGTTCTCGCTGCCAGGAACTGATAGACCTCCCCTTATCACTAAATAGCCCTTTTTTTCATTACAGTTCTCTAGTCTTTCTCACATTGCACCTTTTGTTTCCTGATTATTTGTGAGGTCTTCTGCTCAAGTCGGAAATAAAAGGAGTAAATAAAAGGAGATGGTCTCCATTCTCCTTAAACAATGGATTCTGTCGTCCATGCACTTCTTAAGGTCGTAAAACGGCACAACCACAGGAAAGCGAGAGAGAAAGAGAGAGAGGGAGAGAGAGAGAGAGAGGACAAGAAGCAATCTCCTGGCTGATAAGAGCTTGGAGGGGGGATATGTATGGCCACAGATATGATGACTTTGGGATTTCAGTGTGGAGTTTCTCAGGCGAGGACATGTTTAATCACATCTGTCTTCTGGTCAGGTGACTGTTGGGCGCCGGAGACAGTGGGGAAAAAAACTGCCTCAAGGACAAAGGCATGATGCATGTTTCCCACCACGATGAGGCTCAGATAGAAAATATCTTTCGCAGATCTCTCGGCTGGTGTTATATCCGCTCCTGTCCTTGGCTTCAGCAAGAATCTGAATTTGTTTCCTTGAGAAATGCACGGCCCAGGCCCGCTCATGACGAAATGGGATATAAGCCAGCGCTAAGCTGTTCTGGTCTTTAGCTGTCATTATGATTACTAGTCTGGGGCCAATGGAGGAAAATGGAACCCCCTCCCTTTCCCTGAGAGGGAGGACCACTGCAACTCTGAACAATGGCACCTGTGTAGTAGGGACATCTACAAAGGCTTTTTGGTCATCAAGACAGGCTTTGGTGATTAATTTCACAGTTCTGTCACGATTTTGATTCTTAGGCAATGAGACAATTAAGATTAGATGAATATTTAATTATTAGAATGGGGACGTAAAGGAGAATTCGAGTGGCCAGCATAATCGAGGTATTGCATCAACCCTGGAAAACACAGACTGGCAAAATATTGTGAGAATAACTAGACCTTGAAAATAGATGCATACACTGGTATAAATTTGTCAAACTGACACTTTCACTTAAAGGCTTATTTGAACCAAATACGATTTTTCAGAGCCCCCCCCAAAAAATTGCCTGTGATTGTTATCTTGCTGGAGCGATTTTCGTTTTACACACTCTGGGAAGAAGGCTGAAGAGGAAGGAAAAATCTATTCCATGAGTATTTATTCTTTTTTAACTAACACTCCACACAGTACACCCCATTCTACAAAAAGTACATCCCATAATGTACGAGGACAAACAGAACAGGGCTATAAGCTGTCACTGCGTTGTCCTGAGCTAGTTACCGTCATCCCCGGCCTTTCAGTTATGATCCTCTATATCAGCCATTCCCAACATAAAATCTGAAACTTCTCTGTGGTGCACCATTAATCACAACCCACACCATACAATCATTCTGTCAACTATGATTCCCCACCAATAATGTCTCTGATCAAAATAAATATGCTGAAATGAAGAATGACATAATTTAACTCTGCTGGCTTTGCTTTACTACTTGCTAGCCTTTTTCCTGAATGGTTTATGGCATTTTCAAAATTTGTTTTTTTATTGATTGAATTTGACCTCTCACATCCCTCCTGCAGGACCTTCACATTCCACCAGGTCTGCAGCCCACGCTTTGGGAAACTCCATACCTGTATGTCCTTTCACCTCTATATGTGTAGTCAGGGTGTTGCTTGCAATATAAGATTTTGTGCTCTGGGACGAGCATTTGTGGCCATTCTTTCACAAGGCCATTCCATTGGACTCCCTAGCACACTTGATATTCATTCTACAGAACACTGAACCATTTCAAGTTGTTTCACTTCTTGTCATTAGGATCTTGAAACACTAGGGGCTGAGCCCAGGCATCAACTCCTTTTGAAATTTTTATGTCATAATTTCATTGTGGAGGACGGCAAAGGTGTAGTAATTTTGTTGATGGGGGAGGGGTGGTTCATTGTTTTAATTTATATTAGCTGATCAGCATGCATCAAAACAAATCTTTTAAAATCTGTGGCCTAACAATCCGGCCTCTATCTTTTAACTGCATGCAGTGCTTTGAATAGACGTTTTTCTCTAATGAAACATTCATTATTTGAAGCCCGAGGCCTGTGATTTGCAGGAGAGCAGCACCCTGGCGATGACTCTGCAAAACTGACCGAATATTCATGACCCCATCTGCAGAAAGTGCATTTCATAATTTTTCTAAACAACCAAGTATCCAAGTGTGACGACAGCTATGCAGCATCAATTTAACATATGTTTATCCAGCATATTTTACCGTAATTTTATTATTGCAAGGAGACTATAGAGGCATGACTGAAGAGCCATTTTGAGACCAAACTAGAAAATATACTGTGAATATACTGTTGAAGCATCAAAGACATATTCACCTTGGAAGGCCTTGGGACTCCTCTGGGATTGTTCTTTGGCTCTTGATTGCTTCACTCAGCCAGTATTGCACCTAACTGAGTGTGCTGTGTTGGCATTTGTCAAAGTGTAATGCAAATGTGGTGCTAGCATTAGTGATACGGTACCAGCCCAAATTTCTTGTCAATACAGTTGAAGATGAAGGTTTAAAAAAAGTTCTCATCTTTTACATTCACTTCTTCCACCATCAAGACGCATCATCGGGGGTTGGAGGGGGGGGGTCTTACTCTTTAAATCAAAAAGTCTCACTCTAATGTCCACTGCATCACCACTGTTAGAGATGAGAAGATATATTCACACAGGAGGTATTGATGGTTATGCATTTATTTTATACAGAGTATCCATGTAACATACAGCCACCTTTTTTTGGTGCACTTTTCAGGTTTCAAACCTGCCATCTTTTGACCATTTTCTCGTCAGTGATTACAGGTTTGTCTAGCATAGGTTTGCCTGACATCTTCCTACCTGTAGAAATGCTCCCAAAAGGTACAAAAAGTGAAAAGAAGAAAAACGTGAAAAAATGTAAAAAGGGGGGAAATCGCAGCTGCAACATGATGACATTGTTTTGGTCGAGTCTAATTCTGTTAGAATCCGGGTCTGTTGTGTTGTTATTTGGGAATACGCTCCATCCATGCGCTCTTCCCAGTTTCCTAATTTGATTCCGATCAGGGCGCATTCTGTGAAGGCCCTTATATAACATCCTGGCTGTAGCGAGTTCCAAGAGATGCCTTTGGTCTGATGATGAGAATTCACTTTAGTGGTGCCAGTTACCCTCCCTCGGCACCCCGAGCTGGAGCCCGAGCCAAGGCGGAGAGAAAAGGCTGGGTAACAAAACTCCCATTCTACAGCAGGTGGCCCATTCAAGAGTCCTGGAATAAATTCTCTGAATCACTTGGCACTTTCAAGGGCCATTTCATCGCTGTGTACTGTATGCCATCACACCTACGGAGAGCAGAAATCAAGTCTATTTGGGAGGGGAATGGGATGAATCTGTTATAGAACAAGAATATGAGGATGTGGATTGGAAAAAAAACCTTTTTAGTATACAGGATGAATTATATGTCAATTTCTTTGGTCTATGGAATACAAACAGGCCCTTGCATAAACATTAGCACCTTTTCAACAAGCTGCCCTATAAGTCAGCATAGCTTAGCCATGCTAATAGAAAGAACGGAAAGTTCTCTCAGCTTCATCCAAGGACTAAAAGTAACAATGCTGAGTGTCTCCAGGTTGTTTTTAGGCACAGGGCTACACGCTGTCCTCAATATTTAGCCACAATGCTGACTCGCACTCTTTCTTTTTTTCTTTCTTGTTTTTTTGGGAAGAGAGCAAACAATGCTGAGGAATTAGTCACCTTGTGCTTTGTCAAACTGATGTAGTGCTCTTAATTGGTGCTGGGCCTTCTGGGCCCCGAACTCAGTCAAACGGGGAAACGCTCGACCCCAAGTGACGCCCCACAAGGTCGACCTGCCCTCCCCGCCATGTTCACCCAATTGCCCCATACATCACGCGCGACAGAGTGAAAATGAATGCCAGCGCTAACCCGGGCACGCCGGCACCCACGGCTTTGTCCCGCACTCATCAGGAATGTGTGGTCAAACATTTGGGCTGGGGCTGTTCGTCACACTGAAACAGCTGACTAGCTTCTCCGTCCAGAGGCAGATGTACTGTGCTGAAAAACAGCATGCTCTTTTCAGAAATATTACCTCTCAGCTGCATGCTAATGTACTTGCGTCTGGACTGCGAGACTGTTTTGGAGCCTATGTATACACACTCTGCCTGAAAAAGTCTGCATATTGCCTTCTTTTGCATTTTTGAAAGTAATGTTTGATCTCAACTCCCACTTCTTAGTTAAACAGGCAAAGCCTTTGCTAGCATAAACCAGCTAATGCTGTAGGTATATTTAGCTATGGCAAACCGTCGTCCTTGGTGTGAAAAGCAGGTTTTAAATAATGTTTTGACACTTTCTTTTCCTAGTGCATAAACAACATGAGCATAAAATTCATGGCCTTCAGAAGAAATTGTGTGCCAGCCTCAAAAAGTTACCTGGGATTTAACTGATGATTTAAATATGACATATTCTAAATATTTTTATATTATATTATATTATATTATATTATATTAATTCTTATATTATAATTAAGTCTTAGGCACCTGTGCAAATTGTTTGAAGTCATTTATATCAGCAGTGGGCTTCTTTCTGCTAGCAAAAACACAG
>JBBPCY010033080.1:0-14018 GCA_037974405.1 Brachyalestes nurse | reverse complement strand
GTGTGTGTGTGTGTGTGTGTGTGTGTGTGTGTGTGTGTGTGTGTGTGTGTGTGTGTGTGTGTGTGTGTGTGTTCGAGTCTGTGCAGAGCTAGTGTGCATGAGCTAACCATGCATACCTTTACAAGATTCCAACCTACTTAATAAAATACTTTAAATTGAATTTTACTGATTTCTTTATGTTTCTACATAATTTAATGATTGAGATGTGAAGTGAATGTAAACTGGATGGTTGGATGGTTAATTTAGATGGATGGTTAATTTAGAATCACACTTAAATGGACCTCATGCTAAAGGAGCTCCATTATGCCAGAAAACACAGTTCCACTGCTCCACCGCTCAGTTCTGTAAACCATTATACTCTCCATTCGATGGCCATGGTAACCTTTCAATTGGTCAGTGCTTTCTATGGCCATTATAGAAGGAATAGGTACTTATAAAAGTAACTTAATAGAAGGGTCACCTCGATATTTCCAGGCATACAGTAAAGGTGGAGCTCATAAAGTGATTTTTTTTTCATTTGACTCAATTTTTAATACAAGATTGGTCCAAATGTTCTTTCACATCAGTTGCCTGCTGGCTTTTGGGGCTTAAGCTAAAAAATGCTCATTCATCTGCCTTTAGTTCTCGTGTGTATGCTCTGCTTAACAAAAAAAAAGAGCCAGTGTGTTCTTTCCTCCTGCAGCCGGAGGCCCGTTGGCACTGGCTGCTATATGCCGGCTGCATGGAGCGACATTTAAAATCACGGGGTGAAAATGCTCAACCCTGCATGTTAATGCGAAGAAAGGAAAGAGAAACATCCAAAACAGAAACCAAGAGAAAGACACCACTTTGAGAGTTTTCCCATCAGTCTATGCCGTGCTCTCACAAAAAAATTGTGTTTTCTTTGATCAATTATTTCACATCATCAATCTGTTACATTTACTATGCTGCTGTGGAGTGAATATAGTTCTTGTTAATATGTCTTTCTCTCCAAGGTTCCCTGGATGCTTCTACATATTTAAACACAATTTGAATTGACATGCAATTTGAATTTCAAATGATAGTTTTATTTACTGGTGTATTAGAAGAAAAGCAATCAACTTTTCACTCTACATTTCAGTCATGAAAATTTTGGCCCTCAGTACCTTAATGCAAACAAAATTGATTTGGATTTATTATGAGATGTTATGTCATAGTAGTGAAATAAACATTTATTAATAACTAGAACAGCACTGAAAGTGTTATCGTGGATACCATGGCTGTAATTCGCAGTAGATCCTCCCAACCATTATGTTTTTCGAGTGTTCTACTGCTTTTATACACCAGTTTTACAGAGTAAAGAAAACATTAAAGCTAGAAACAGTTTTGAATGATTTTATTTCATACCAAAAGCATGCCAACCAAAAGCATCCACAGCTATGCTTATTTCAAATAACTTTTGTTAGGAAACAATGTGGATAAATGGATCCAATCAGGATGTTCTTCTCAGTGGTATCCAGGCAGATGTATCTACGTGAGCTCTCCCATTGGTTAGGCCTTCAGGAGCTGAGTGAAGTTCTACCATGTCAGGTTAACCACCAACATAAGAATCAAGAAATCACATTCTGATTTACAGTAGGTGGGACCAGTTTCATAACTCTAGGCCTACTGGAAGTTTTAGATACGTCACTGTCTTGCAGTTTGCCACTGGTTAACGCATAGGAGGTTCCTACAGGGAGCGCTGAGTGAATATGTAATCATCTCAAAGCTATTAGAGGTTGAGAAGATGGAACCTGTTCAGCTGGAGCATGCACAAGTACAGCAATGTCATGAATTTATCATGTGTGAGAAAGTAAGAGACACTCAACCTCAGGGCTGTACAGGCTGTGTTTAGGCAGGTTTAGGAAGTACATACAGCTTCTGTGTAAGTGCTATAAAGCATCAATACCAAATAGGCATGAACCTGGAGCTAACACACATTTTAATGTGTATTGATGCGTGTGTGTGTGTATGTTTCTATGAGACTCTGCAGAACTAGTGTGTATGTGTCAACCCTGCATAGCTTACAGGTTTACAAAGGACATACAAAAAAAAAGAATTAAAAGGGAATTTCACTGATTTTTAGTTTCTGAATAATTTAATGGTTGAGACTGAATGTAAATTGATGACCAAGAAGACATTCAGAGTGTTTAGCCATATATGAGGCACAATCAAAAATAAAAAGCCCTCCAAATTACACAAGATTTGTTTTGTTTGTAAAAAGTACTAGACGTTTTGTGAGCTGGTGAGAAGAACAAAGGTTCAGTTCCAGCCTTTCCTTGGATTTGTAAAACTCCATCAGCAGCTCCTGATTAAATCTAATAAAGTATCAACTGAGCTGAACCAGGTATTTGAGGTATTTGATGAGAACTACAATGTAGTAATAGGCTTCCATTCAGAATTATTAAGCAACACATAGACATACATAAAACCACTATTTACTGTATTAATATTATTTGTCTAGCTTCTAATCGTAGCTTTTAAAAGCATATACTGCTCATCTAATTGGGTTATAAATTACATTTTCTCAAGTGTCTAAGACTTTTGCACGGTACTGTATATAAAAGAAAATATTTACCTGACATATTAGATACAAACAAATTACAAGTTAGCTCTAGTTGCTTTAACCCGCAGAGAGGTCAGCCATAATAGTTTTAAAGGAAATAATTGTATCTTGTATTTATTCCCTCAATACTTAATGGTCAACGATGCCACCTTATTAGCATTAGCACTGCAGGCTCATAAAATCATTCTGTTAAGTGATTATATCTGAAACATCTTACAACCACTGCCACTAAAACATTCAGATTGGGATGTGAGTTATGAAATTGAGGCTATAAAAGACTATATGAGTATTTTATAAAAGCCTCTCTAGATGAGGGCTGGTCTTCTGCTCACTGTCTTGTCAAATATATAAAAAGCTCAACTCTGTACTACTGAGGCTGCTTGTGTATTTATTCACTTCATTTGTTTATGTATTTATTTATTTTCAGAGTAGCACTGGGTGTTTCTTAGCCTGCAGGTTAAAAAGATGTTCAGAGAGTGAAAAACAACACAGGCTTCTTTTCTCAAATGCCATGACCAAAGCAAAGCTAGCAGAAAATCAGACAATTTTTTGTGGTTCTGTTGCATAGACAAACAAACGCGCATGTACGCACGCACACACACACACACACACACACACACACGCGCACATAAACATTTTCATACACATATTCCCCTTTCCGCAGCTGAATTCAGCTTAAAAAACAACTCACATAACAGTTAGAGAGTCTATCTGAGCCTCTACTGCAGCCAGACAGTTCATGTTCTGGTAACATGGAGTTTAGCTGAAATACTTGATACATATTAACATTTTCCCAACTAAGAAATCAGTAGCATTTATTAAACCACTTACCTATCCTTGCAAGACACATAAAAGGTTCATATATTTTGTCAGGAATACCACTATTACATAAAGTTCTGTGTGGTTTTGTGTGCCAGTACAGTCATAAGTCATTTTAACACTATTGTCCAACTTTTCTTTACCCCTTTAGAATTAAACACGCTGTTGCTGCGCCTTTACAAATGAGTTCTGTTCTGACTAGCTGGCTTTATTGTGCCTCACTTAAAAGGCAGTCCAGGCTGAAACATTTAAATGAGCAGAACTGAAGAAAAGGAATGCGTTGGTTTTTGTGACATCACAGAAAGTCAAACCAGGCTGTTTTTTTTACAGTGTTTCCATATATGGACTTTACTTAATATTTACAGACTACATTAAACAGTTTTATTTGAAAGATTTGAGGAAAATCTGTTTTCCCAAGATATGGGCTCTTTAAAATGATAAATGGTTCCCATTACATGGGCCCTTTAAAGTTAAAAATGGTATAAAGTTGATTGTGTACCCCAGGCAGTGTCTGACTGCATCCTACTCTTCTAATTCAGATCTCAGCCTGCTCTGCCGCCCCCAGCGCACCCAGACTGCAGCTCTCAGATCAGTTAGTAGCGCTGATGTTCCAGCGGTGGGGGGGTGATGATGGAAGGCCGCAGGTAGAGCAGAGAAAAGTCAGTGCAGCGGAGAAACTTCTGAAGGCCACCCGCTCCAGCTCTAACTAATGACGCACGGTGTGTCAGTGCTCGTGCCTGTGTGTGTGTGTGTGTGTGTGTGTGTGTGTGTGTGTGTGTGTGTGTGTGTGTGCGGGCGAGCTATGTACCTGACACACCCAGGTGAGACTCTTTAATTTTCACTCCGCCACCCCAGAGGGAGAGACGCCATCGCTCTGTCGTTTGCCACAATGCCCGAGCGAGTCAGTGTCTGTCATGCAGAGCGACCTGACTTCACCATGACAACTGAAATAACAAGACTTCATTACCGCAGGAAATCTCTCTTTCTCTCACTCACACACACACACACACACACATACACGCACACGCTCCCTGTGTGTTACTGATGACAGCAGAGAGGGAAAAAAAACGCTCACATGCCATGACAGGGTTAGATTTTAAGAAGAATCAGCGAACAGGAAGAGAAACAGAGTAGGAACGCTCCCAGCTGTGCAATTTCAGTCTCCTAACAGTGCACTGCTCTGATATCCCCACAAGTCTATATTCTCTTGAGTTGTGATTAATGGCCCAGGCCACTAATAAACCAAAGCAGACTGGATATAGACAGCAGACAAGACAGGAGCTCGGCACCTTCTCTCCTGTCCAGCAACAGGTCATGATGGACAAACTAATATTGAGTGGTGTAATATGCCTTGGATTCATTCATTTTAACAGCAAATATAGGGTGTAAAGTGTAGTGTAAAGTGTCCATTTGTCAAACATGAACACACCACAGTACAGAGTGTGAACAGCTCAAAATTCATTCTCTGCGTTTAACCCATTCACCCCATCCACCAGGAACACAGCGCCCGGGGAGCAGTGTGTGGGAAGGGCATCTTGCTCAAAGGTAAGCCAGTGGTCTAATTGGCAGTCCTGGGATTCAAACCCACTGCAGGGGCAACTCCCCAACAACTAGGCCAAAACAAAAGACAAGACTAAATGGTTCAAATGAGTCAGGCATAACTCCTTTTCCACATACATCCATCTATGACATTTATGTGGTTTGTAAGACTGCTGTGCACTTTTACGTATTGCTAATTTTTCCAACCTCTCTTTATCCCCTTACTGTGCCTTTAAGACTGACATGCAAGTGTTTTCTGTTCTGATTGGCTGCCCTGCATTCCACCTTGTTCAAAAATCACTCTGAGCTGAAACACTCCCTGTAACTTTGTTGTTAAAGGACAGGCTTAAACTGCTGTACACTGTACACTGAATTTGTGTGATGTCTGTGACTTCACAAAAACAGTTCAAAAATGAGATGTTTTTGCAGATTAACATATAGACTGGAGAGGGAGTGGTGTGTTTGGAAACTATATCAAACACTTTTATTGAAAAAAGATAAATTTTGTTTTGTAGGATATGGGCCTTTATAACCCTTAGAACTCAGGATGTGTTAGTAAAATCTGATTTCAACAAATAAAAATGGTGTAAAACAGTCTAAAATTTGTGGTGCTGCTCTTTCTCACGGCGCACTGCTTGGCCCGACACACTTGTGAGCAGATACTATCCTAAAAGTTCTCCCGGTGCAAAGATCTTGTGTTTTTCTGTTTGTTTCTAAGACCCAAAATAAAAGAAATATGGGCATATAGTAGTGGTTATTATTATTACATGTTTTTGAAATTACAATAACTTTGGTTCTATGTGACATAGGAACACCAAACAAAGCCCATGCCCACTCCAGAACCCCCCCACCCCACCCCCCCCCCACTGCTTGTCAATATTTAGCTGCAGAAAACTGAAAATGACTTGACGGGCAGATTTGGAGCTGTGGGCAGATAGTTTGAAATCCCTGCACCCTTGGCTTTCTGTATGTCGATTTAGCAGAAAATTGGTATGACATTCGGAAGGTGAGAGAAATAGCGCACTCAGTAGCACATCAGCTATTATACAGTGTCTAAATTGTTAATTATAGTGGTTCTGCTGTCACTTATATCTAGAAAAGCATGAGTTCATGCATATCCATAGTCTGGAGAGGGTGCTCTCTGAGGTTACTGAAATAGTATACAGGTGTGTGTGTGTGTGTGTGTGTAGAGAGGACATACATAATAATGTTTAAAATCAATGTTATATTCTGATGCATCATTTCTCTCTCTCTTTCTCTCTCTCTCTTTCTCTCGCTCTCTCTCTCGCTCTCTCTCTCTTTCTCCCACACACACACATTACCTAATCAACGGCGCACTGGATTCATTTTGCATTATGAACTGATCGTGACAGTCTTCATTGAAAGTCATTAATTGGCGGAAACTAAATAAATGTCCCACTTCACTATCAGCTGCTTCACTTCATTCTCTCAGCTCATTAGATGTCTAATAGCAGAGCTCTCTGTCTGATGCTGAAGAAACCAACGACTCTGAAGGAAACTCCCTCTGTTGAAGAACACAGAGGACAGACCAAAAAGTAATTTGTCCTTTCTAACAGGGGTTCCACATACAGGAATAGCTAATCATCACTTTCATCTTTATGCTTTTATGGAGGTCAGTAAATTGGGCTCCATGAGGTTTGGCTGTTAATAGATTTGGCTACAATATCAGAAATGCCTTCCACCTTGCTGGTGTAGTCAGAATATATGTGCTTATACACAAAATGAGTTAGCAAACAAAGGGTTGTGCAGCTCAAACTATTCGTATGGGATTGCTAGGGTGTACTAGACAGTTACTGTTATTAAAGTGTTTGCTAGTGTGCTGCCAACCAATTGCTATGGTATCTTTAGTGGTTGGTGGTTGCTAGGATGTTTCTAATGAGTTGCTGTGGTGTTCCAGGTAGTTGCTAGGGTGTTGCTAGATGTTTGCTGCGGTATTATAGGGGGTTTCAATGGTGTTGCGTGTTGGTTACTATGTGGTTGCTATGGTATTCCAGACATCTCTAATGGAGTGCCTAGTAAGTGGAAGCACAAGGTCGGAGCTACCAACAATCGGATGCGAGGTAGATGTGGATGGTGAGCGTATGTCTGAACTTAATTTCTGTGGGTGGCTCTGCATTACCTGGAGACACAACAAATGCAGCAAGCAGCAAACCAAGAGAATCATGTTAGAGAGTGGGGGAGTCTGCAAAGAGGAAGAAGGGCTGGCTTTAAAAAATGAATCAAGCCAGATACAGAAAAAGCAAGCGTGTCTTATATTTATTTAAAGTTGCTGATATTCTTCCCATCTTTCACGCTGGCTGCCCTGATGCCTAAGCAGTGTGTGGTCTCTTAATAACCAATTGCAGAATTAATGATTCCACAGTCCTCTTTAAATTAGAATCCACAAGTCAATATCGCATAGTGCAAAATAATTTCATGCACCGCTAAGAGCTTCGTCTCTCATCGCTTTATTGCTTGCTTGCTCAGACCTGTCTGCAGCTGGCAAAGCCATGTAACAAAATGAAAAAAGTCCATTACATCCTACAGACTGGATGTGTTGCCTTGGTGAATCATGGAAATTCCACCATCGCTGTGATTGGGTAGATGCATTGCATTGGCCCGATTAATGCATAAACTTTCAGCTTTCTCTGTGCACCACATCCCCTCAATTCTAACACATCAGATCCATCATGCACTATGTATGAACAGGATCTGTTGCAGTGCTGGACCAGTGTAAAAGCACCCAGTGCGTGTGTGTGTGTGTGTCCTGTGATTGGTGTTGCAGTGTTCCTGTCTGAACAGAATCATATGCTCTTCTGTGTGTGGAGTGATTATGGTGTATTGTGTTCAATTTTGAGTGACCTCCTTAATGAATATTTAAGGCCACACACGGTGATTCGCTGCAGCGCATGGTCACTATGTTTTAGAGTTTTAATTGGAATAAAAAACCTTAGAATATAGACCAAGAATTTACAAAGCCCAGCCAGATCTGAGCCCAGCAAAATTCTGTCTGAACCTGGCCCAATCCAGCTCATCATAAATGAGCTGGGAGGATAGCACTGGAGAGATCAGATGAAGAAGATAAAAAGGTTTGAGTCCTTCTTAAACAATTTAATTCTTTATACAATGCTTTCAAACAACATAAATGTTTTAGTGGATAAACTCTCCACATTGTGCTGTTCTCACACTGCACTTTGGTGTAGCCTCCGACACAAATGTGTTTCATTTAACTAAATATTAAAACATTTATTTAACACTTAATATTAAATGTAGTATATAGAACACATTTACACTATTACTACTAATGATTATAATTATAATTATTAGTAGTAGCTGTAGTTATAGTTTGTGACAACAGAAAAATAGCAATGAAATACTGACTAAGACAGGTTTTGTGTAATATGATGTAGTTAAAATGTGGATAGAGGCCCCTGAGTGATTTGACTCCTGTGTTACAGCACTTACTTTTTTGATGTACTAAAATGTAGATAATGTTTTGACTTTTATTCAAGTAGCTGAGATTGAGGTAGGAATGACTACAATTCTCATTCATCAAGCTGAGAACCAGACTCATTATTGGGCCAAACATTCTCAGTGTCCCACAGCTGCCATAACTGTTAAATTACATTTACAGCATGTGGCAGAGCCTTCTATCGTAGACTAAAATTATAATAGAGGTGGAGCTCTATTAGACCAGTGCCCTATCTCACACATACACACACACACACACACACACACACACACATACAGGATAGATAGATAAATAGACAGACAGACAGACAGACCCAGTGAAAAGGTCTGTTTGAGGACAGTGAGGGTCTCAGCAGTTCTGATGGTCAGGGGAAGTTTGTTACACCAATTTGGTGCCAAACCTGAGAAAGGCCTTGACGCTTGTTTTTGACCTCTGAGAAGAGGTGGGTGACTTTAGCTGTGCCTGATGCTCTTAGAGGACGAGCTGTGACCCATAGCCTGATCAGTGCTGATAGGTGAGATGGAGCTGAACCATTCATGGCTTTGTAGGTGAGCGTTGATAGTTGAATGAGACTGTCACATCAGAAATGTTAGTTGGAGTTAAATGCCTGAACATGGTTAGTGGTCATGCCCAACACAGATCACCATAATCCACACTAGGCAAGCGAAATGGACTTTGCGGTCAAAAGTTTTTGGGTCCAGTACAAGTACACCCAGAGAAGATGAGGCGAGAGAAAGAAAGAAAGAAAGAAAGAAAAAAAGAACGTTGTTTTTTCATCCCTGTGGATTTCACACGCAGCTGCCAAGCCACGGACACTTCAGCTAGCCGTGTGCACTGCCGCACTCACTTTGATATTCCAGTCATTTCTAAGGGGCATGTTTATTACGGCAGTTTCTGTTGTTTCTGCTGTGGTTTAATTCAGTTCATAAATTATTTATAATTGTGTTCCCAAAGTGTCGAAAAACAGCAGCTTGTAAAGCAGGATTTATATACAAGTGTAATTCAAAGTCATTGTGTAAATGCCTTTATTGCACTGCTGTTAACAAAGAGGAGAAAGTCAGCATCTGTGGGATTAACCCGACACACAAACACACACACACACACGGTCGGGTCACTTGCTGCTGCAGGGAAACAGTAATGTGTATGTGTGAATGGTGGATCTCTCTTTCTCTCTTTCCATGTATCTCTCTATTCTTTCTCTCTCTCTGTCTCTATCTCTCTTTCTGTCTCTCTATATGTCAATCCCTCTCTGTCTGTCTCTCTCTTACTGACTCTATCCATCTATCCCTCCTTGTCTCTCTCTTCATCTTTTTCTCTCATACATTTGTGCACAGGCCATTAGACATTATATTTATGAAGAACATTTTCATATGTTGAAGTGGTCATAGACTTATGTGTGTTTGTGTGTTTGTATGCGTGTGTGTGAGGAAGAGTGTGTGTGTGTTTTATACACCAGAACAAACAGTTCCTACATGACCAACAAAATTATATTTTATACTATTTTTACACAGATTACATAGACATACATTTACATACTTAAATATGTATGGAGAACAAGTATGATCTGTTTAAAAACAGACCTGAGTGTGTATGTGTGCGTGTGTGTGTGTGTGTGTGAAGCTGATTTACTGCAAATCAATACAAATGATAGGGCGACCTCTGGGTATTAGTGAACATGTATAAATCTGTGTGATATATGAATGACATTCACAAACACAGGCACACACACTTTAGTCCTGTAATTAGTGCAGTTGGCCTGATGAACATGTTTTGCTGGGGCTCCTTGTTTCCTGATTCATTATTGAGTGAAGTTATTGATAATCAAACCATCACAGAGAAGGACAGAGAGACACATGGGGTCACGGCTGCTATACACACACACACACACACACACGCACACACACACACACACACACCCGCACACACACAGTCGGATCACTTGCTGCTGCAGGGAAACAGTAATGTGTATGTGTGAATGGTGGGTCTGTAGGAAGCGAGGCTTTAAAGATTGTGATCTCAGCGGACAGCGTGTGTGTGTGTTTGTGTGTGTGTGTGTGTGTGTGTGTGTGTAATTGTCCGCCCACATGCAGTCTCCTTCACACCTGCTCCTATGCGATAAGCAGCTCTCCACACATGCTCATGCCAACAAGTGCTATTGTTCCATGACACACACCAGCATGTGAGACACACACACACACACTGCCTCATACGCGCACACACACACATACACACTGCCTCATACACACCTAAAAAACACCCCTACACACAGGGCAAAGGTTAGAAAATACACACTTAGTAATGGCATTGCATTCTTAAGGGTCAATACAAAGACAAAATACAATGACTCTCTCTCTCTCTCTCCCTCTTCTTCTCTCTGTCTCTGTCTCTTTTTCTCTCTCTATCTGTCGATCCCTCTCTGTCTATCTGCGTCTCTCTATCAATCTATCCCTCCTTGTGTCTCTCTTTATCTTTTTCTCTCATACATTTGCACACAGGCCATTAGACATTATATTTATTTTATTTATGTGTGTGTGTGTGTGTGTGTGTGAGGGTGTGTTTGTTATATACACCAGAAAAAACATGACCAACAAAATTACACTACCAGTCAAAAGTTTAGACACACCTTCTCATTCAACAATTTCCTTTGTTTTTATTATTGGCTACATTGTAGATTAATATAGAAAACATCACCTATTGCTCAGATGACAGCTGTTTTTCAGATTCATGAGGAATCGACCTGGTATTTAATTAACAGGTGTTCTTCCTCAAGAGTTCATTAGTGGAATTTCTTGCCTTCTTAATGTGTTGGGGATCATCAGTTGTGATGGTGGGGTTGGTACACAGTTAGTGATCCTATTCCACTACGGTTCTACTCCACATTATGGCAAGAACCACTTAACTAAGTAAAAAAAACAACAGTCCATCATTACCTTATTACAGAACATATTCTGGTTTGTTTAACTCTTTCCTTTGTTTACTGCATAATTCCATGTGTTCCTTCATCATTTTGCTTGTTTTCAACAAAACCACTCAGCATTTAGCACCACCAGTATACTGATCACCGGCTGGATCGTTAGAAGACTTTTACACAGTACTTATATACTTATATATATATATACATATACTCTGAGCTCGTTAAGCATGCAGCAGTGGTGATAAAGGCAGACACAGGCTGAGGACAGAAAGAAAGTTTCAAACTGAGGAGGAGAATAGAGATAAAGTAAGTGGAGTGTGTGTTATTTTATTATTCGGCGGAGTCGTTTTAATGTTCTCACTTTGAGCTTTGATTAAGTGCCTGCTGTTTGATCCTTTTATCCCTCATCTTCATCTAATTTAATTCTCCTCCGCAGCGCTGCGTGCCTCGTTCGGCATTAAAAGCATCCTAGAATTTCCTGAAAGGGCCTGATGAGTGTAACGTTGAGGCGGATTGATTGTTTTCAGTGAGCTTAACTTTGTGTTTACACACACACATACACACACACACACACAGACACACACACACACACACAGAGACAAAGACAGCCAAGCAAGAAGAAATAAACGGACACTTTTTTCTGCTCTTGATTTTTACACTGGTATGATGTCTGAAACAGCCCAGAACCATCAAAACCCTGTGACCTTGACGAGCCCAGAGTTTTCAGGACAGTGGGCCGTTGCCTATTTGATCCTTTCTGTTTGATCTCTGGACACTTTTTAAACACCCTTGAAGACTCTTTTGTTCACTAACATTTATTCATTTGACAGACACTTTTATCGTGAGCGATTTAGAAGTGAAATGTTTAATAGCTGTGCATTAGTAGCGTTAGGAGTCTTGCCCAAGGACTCTTGTCTGTTTTGGACAGTGTTGGGCAAGTTACTTAAAAAATGTAATTAAACTACTGATTACTGATTACTCCTTTGAAAAGTAATTTACTAGTAAATTACTAATGTGATTACTTTATTTCAAAAATAATTCGTTACATTACTAGTTAGATTACTAATTACTTCTCCACCCTCTCAAGAAACTCTTAAATCAGCTCAAACACACTCTTAAGTCAAACACACTTTATTATTAAGTGTTACAAACCTACAACAACTCATATAATGTTCTTGCCTTTAACTGAGATTAATTTAAAGTAATGTCTATATTTCCAGTTACTGAACACGTACTTCTCACTCTCCTCGCTCGCTTTGTTCTCGTTTGAGCTGGTGTTGCATGCATAGCGCGTTAGATTACTAAAAAACGTAACGCGTTACTGCCCAACACTGGTCCTTTGAGACCGCTGAAGTGTGGCCCTCTTTTGACGTCTTGCTGATTGGAGTCAGTAGCTGACTCCAGTAGCTGCTACAGTAACTGTTCCATGGGATCGGAACCAAATGGGTAGCCTTTATTTCCCGTGTACTTTAGCGAGCCTGAACACTGAACCCACCAAATAAGCATCCATCTGTTTGTGCCCTGGTACAACAGAACACTCTCGGCTATTATTTGTTTTGCATAAGGCACCATTATATCAGGCGGTTGCTCTGTCATTTACCTCTGCAGCACCAGAACCTGTGTGGAGCTCATTGAGAGAGTAATAGAAGACTGTTTTATACTCCATTGCCAGATCCTTACACTCACCCATTTTCTTCAATTGGTGACTGTTCATTTGCTGTCTGATATTTCCCACCCCTCGACAGATACCACTGTAGCATGATACCCAGTGTTATTCACTTCACCTGTCAGTTTCAATGCAATTCCTGATACGTTGACTGGTGTGTGTGTATGAAATATGTGAAAGCACTTTAAAACCACTTTAATCAGTTATCCTACACCCTGGCTGCCTTTGTTTCTGCACTCTATACAATAAGTCAACCAGTGGCAGCTGCTCCAAGACTACAAGGGAAGCTCAGCTTCCTCTAATAGGTCAGAAAATAAATGCTCAAATATGTAGTATTTTTATTGCGTTTAGGTCGAGTTCAATTTCATGACTAGCTCGTTCAGAATCAGGTATTTATTGTAGATTGTTTGGTGATTTTCTTGTAATTAATTTCCCTGCAGCATATTCAGTGCATTAAACCCTCCTGAAGTGCAGCTTCACTGGAGCTCTATGGACGGGCACAGAGGAGCTCTTTTCACTGCAGAAAAGCTGGACTGTGATTGGATAAATGCACCAAAATCGTCATTTTGCTCAGCTTCTCTGGGAGTGAATGGAGCAGTGGGCGCTGGGCTGCTGGTTGATGATTGGAGGAGCTGTCTAAAGGGTGGAACCCCGTTTTGATTGACAGCACGTTTTCAGACTGGAGCGATTCACTCTCAGTCCCAGCAGATCTGCAAGAGAAGTCCTGAAACAACCTGCAGCACGTAGTGTGTTTTTGCTGGTGATATAAACCATTTCCATTTGTACCTATAATTCTTTAAATAAAAACATAATTACAGCGTTCTTGAGTTTGTTCCTTGTTTCATTACATTAAAGGAGCTCTTGGAAGGGGAAACCAGGCAGCTAGCAAGCTGTGCATAATATTGTTAACACTGAGTGTGTCCGAAATCGCGCACTTACCTCAGTGCACTTCCTTCTGTAGAGCACATTGCCGTGGGTAAGTGCTGTCCGAAATGGCACACTAACGTTTAGCACTTAGCGGAAGTGACGGACGAACATTTGATCG
>JBBPCY010033039.1:0-35942 GCA_037974405.1 Brachyalestes nurse | reverse complement strand
CTCTCTGTCTCTCTCTCTCTCTCTCTCTCTCTCTCTCTCTCTCTCTCTCTCTCTCTCTCTCCCACAGTCCAGTTGACCCCCAGCAAAATCTATACACTGGACATTAACAGGACATCATGTAAACCTGTTCCCATGCAAAGTTATAAACAGTATAGTTTAGTGTTCCTTGCACTCTAATGGTTAAATACACAATTTCACTTCATTTGAAATCCCAGCTGCCCTTTATATTGTGTGAACAAAATTCCTGATGGATGATAGAAAGGTTCTAAAATGACACGGAAAACTGGCCACTTCTTCAGCATCAACTCATTTTAAATTAAATCTACAAATGTACCCAAGTAAACATAATTCTAAAGTATAGTACAGTCATAATTTCAGAAATTCAAAAGTAAAGGGTCACAAATGAATACTGTAAATGTGAATAAAGTAGAACTTTGATCTTTGGCAATTCATGTTCCAAAGCACTCCAGTATGGCTGAATTCAAGCAATTCTGCAATTGCAGATATTGCTACGGGTGGCAGTTTAGGGGCAATATTAAGGGCCAATTACTTTTTCACATGAGTGATACGGGTGTTATACAAATACAAATTTAAATAGGATGGGAAAAAAGATAGGAAGAGAGTAAGACAGAAACTCTTGGCTTTTAAAATGATGTCTCTGATAAGCCAGTTGCTGAATGTCCTAACAGATAGACAAAAGTATTTACAAAAGACCTGCACCTGTAAAAGACAAAGTAAGTGTGGTATTGCCAGATATGTACGTGATGTTTTTTTCATAACTCAGTTGTTTCAGAAGGTCTCAATACTGCGTACATGTTGTGTACTGCACTGGCTTCCTTTCCAGAGTGTTCCTCTGCCTGGGATAGGCTCCAGCACCCACTGCTCCCTAGGTTAGGATAAGCGGATGGATGGATGTGTCACAGCTCTGTGAAAAGTTGTGTGGTTGTGTTAGAGTTTGAGACCTAGTGGTGTTGCACGCTGTGTGATTTTTATGGTTTTGCGGTCAACATTGAATTAAATGCGTGTCTTCTAACGTGACTAGTGACAGTGTGAGAAACATTTACTGCCATGCATTCTTTCAGTCTGAAGTACTGCTCTGGCCACAACTCATCAGTTCAGCGAAAGCTGCTGCCTGTTCAGTTACAAAATGCTGATATAGTCACCTGTCCTAGACAGATGCTTTTTCAGTCAAAAGATGGCGAGGCACCTGGTCGTCGGCTCAAATACAGCTCAGGCAGGTGATTGTTCAGTCTAAAAGACTCTAAGCAAATACCTGTCCATTGGACAAATAACCCTGACAGATGACTGCCCAGCTGAAAAGAACCTAGACATATGCCTTGCCAATCAAAAGCAGGTCAGACACATGGTCATCCAATCAAGTCCAGGTGAGACAGGTGCCTGTCCAATCTAAAATAAGTCAGATACATAGTTGCCCATTCAAAAACAATATGTTTGAGCTGAGGCAGTGCGGACAAATGTTTGATCAAAAATCAAATACAGACGTCTGGCGATTTGAAAGTGGGTTAGAAACAATGGCTATCCAATCAAATCCAGCAAAAGCTAATATCTGTTTGAACTAAACCAGCCCACACAGATGTTTGGCCAATCGAATTAGTCCAGACAGATGTTTGACAAATCAGAATTAGCACAGACAGATGGTTATCCAGTCAGAACAGCAGGACATTCAACAGAACGAAACTGCAGACGAAGAAGCCACCAATAGAACAGCTGTGAGAGCTCATAGTCTGTTAGATGGACTGGTGTGGCTTTTAGAATATAACTCTAAGTGAATGTCTTATGATTAAAAGCTCTATTGTGTGTGTCTGAATTTGTATAATTGTTCAAGTCCTTGAGAATCCATTGTTCTGAACAGACCCATGTCTTCCTTTGCTCCGGCAAATCAGATTTAACATCAGCCGGCCCTTGATATGTTGCTGATTGGGTGCCTGTGTGCAGTTTGGTGGCTCAGAAGGGCCAAATTTAAGTGGTTTTTGGCATGATCTTGACAGACTTTTGAGTTGGAAGACCACCAAAACAGAATTCAACAGGAAATTTAGCTTGCATTTTTGCATTAATGCCAAATAATCCATAGCTAATATGATTTTGTCTGGGTCTAAATATAGAGGTTTCTGCAATTCTGCCTTCACTGAATCTAATATCAATCAGTGTTCTCATCAAAAGGAGATGTATACACAAAAGGAAAAAGCATGTGAGATTTTAGGTAAGGCATTGACTCCAGAGCAATAGCAAAAAGTCAATAAAAATAAATGCATCAACAAACCAGACATTCTCAATAACAAATCAAAAACGTCAGTGGCACATAAAGAAAACACCAGCAAATCAAAAGCTACATCAGTATATAAACATAGCATGAGGAAATCAAAAAACATAGCAAGGCATCAACAAACACACAACACAACAACAAATAATAAAAAAAAGGCAAATGAAAAAAAACAAAAGAGCAAATTCAGCAAATAAAAAACTAGAAACATAAAAACGCAGCAAATCAAAAAAGCATTTTTTTTTGTTTCGTTTATTTGTTTGCCATCAGGGGGCTTCTGTAGTTGTTGTCTTTAGACTGAAACACCAGCGCGTTTTCAAGTCTTACAGCTGTGTGAGTGAAGCTGTGAGTTCCACATGCAGGAGTTTCCTGAGAGAAAACCTTTGTACTTTACTTCATAGGCACATACACACACACACACACACACACACATTATCAAACATGCATGAACTCGCATACAGAAAGCTGTGTGTTTGTACACTGCACTGTGTACAAACATTGTGACACTCACTCTGGTGGTCTCCTAAATTGTTTTTGTTGACTTCCATGGGGAGAGGAAAGTAAACACTCTGGGCTCTGTATCACAGCGCACTTTACTCAGCTTCCCCCAGGCTCCTCCCACCTGCCCGGTTTCCACGGAGATCCCAGATCTGTGAGGTTGGCATCACAATGCCTGTTGCTCTTCTCCTGTCAGGCCATCTGGAGCTAATGAGATGTGCTCCTGGTGCACATCAACACACACACACACACACACACACACACACACACACACACACAAAGAACTAAACAAAAAACCTACTCAACCTTTAGACCTCCAGTATAAGAATGGCTGATGTGTTAAAGTAGGTAGGAGTGCTTGTGTGTGTTTGTTCTAAGTGGTGATGAATGGAACCAGATGTCTGAAGTGTTTAATGTGTGTGTGTAAATCTGTATGTGTGTATATACAGGGCCATCCATAATAATTGTCACCCTGGATAAAGACGAATAATACAACATTACAATGAAAAGGAGTACATTTAATTTGTGTACATTTTTTTATATGAAATCATGTCTGCCACAATTATTGACAACCGCTTTTTGCCAATAGGACAGTACTTAATCTCCTATAACACTTCACAACCTCTCTAGATCACCCAGAGTCCTGGGTCCTCTCTTATGCGCTCTCCTCTTCAGCTCACCCCACAGGTGCTCTATGGGATTTAGGTCTGGGGCTGAGATGGCCATGGAAGAAGGTTCATTTTGAACCATTTGTGTGTTGATTTGGCCATATTCTACTGAAGGACCAAATAACTACCCATTTTCAGTTTTCTGACCACTAGATGTGTATTTAAAATGTCCTGGTATTTCAAAGAGTTCATGATTCCATGCACTTTAATAGGGTTCCCAGGGCTACTGGAGGAGAAACAGGCCCTCAGCCCCCAGAGATCCTCCACCATACTTAACAGTGGGCATGAGGTGCGTTTTTATTCATCCTTTGTTTTACACCAGATCCACCTGGACTGTTTGTTTCCAAAAATCTCAATTTGAGTCTCATCTGACTACAGCATGGACCCAGTTAAAGTCCCA
Organism: Brachyalestes nurse; assembly: GCA_037974405.1. Lineage (NCBI taxonomy): Eukaryota > Metazoa > Chordata > Actinopteri > Characiformes > Alestidae > Brachyalestes > Brachyalestes nurse. The sequence continues at coordinate 32,095 of JBBPCY010033039.1, read as the reverse complement.
GTAGTGTTTAGAAAACTCCACATGTTTACGTTTGTGATTGTAGGAAAAGGAAAAGGGTTTTTCTTGGCATGCCTCCCAAGCAACCTGCTGGCATGTAGATAGCGTCTAATGGTTGTTATGGAGACTTAGTGACCCCAAGATGCCTCTCTTTGCTGCAGTTCTCTAACAGTGAGCTTTGATGATTTTCTCTACCTCCCTCACCATCCTCCTCACTGTGTGTGGAGGCAAGATAAATTTGGATCCTCGTCCAGCTTTGTTTGTCATAGTTCCAGTTGTTTTAAACTGTTTTTAATTGTTGCTCTGACTGTGGATATGGGCAAATGTAGGCAAGTAGCTATTTTTATGTAGCCATTTTCAGACTTGTGAAGATCAACACACATCTGCCTTACTTGGATGCATGTTCTATTGTCTTTCCCATTTTGAAGAGTGGCTAAGAGAAATGGGCCTCTGTGTCCCATCATATTTAGACCCAGAAACACAGGAAGTCATGAATTTCTAATTAAAAGTTCTAAGAAACTCTGATCAAGTAAAAATTATAAACATGGCACCGGTGATTTTGATTAAAAAATATTATTTATTGATGGATTGAAAAATAAATTAAATTTACTTGAGTTGTTCATGAAATGTTAAATTTCTTCATTTTTTTTGTCAATGTGAGAATGTGTTAGGTGCATATATATGTATTTGGTTGCTTTAATCGCTAGTTTGCTTTTCAAAAAACTTGATGCTACCCTTATATCCATTATGGCTGGATATGTTAATACACTCATACATTTAGGATGGAATTCAGATTGCTATGGAAATGCTTACTTGTCATTTTTTTTCATCAGGGGAACAGTTTGTGAAGTAATATATTAATTATTATCTTTGTAAAATGACAGCATTGAAAAATCACACTACTAAAGCAAAGGGCGATTAAAAGGTCAAAACAGATGCTTATTTGATAAAACCATAAACGGATCAAACCAAAAATCATGTTTTGGGGGGAATTTGGCGTGGAGGAGTCTGCTCGTGAGGTCAGATGTAGTCTGGACTGTCCCTGCTTTGTGCCAGTGTGAGGAGTTCTAGTATTTTGGATTAAATGTGACCTTTTTCCCTCTCTCTGTACAGCTGTATGTGCTCTGTCTGCAGGTCTGAACCTCTTTGAGCTCCGATCGATTGGAGATGTTCCTCAAAACTCAATTTGAAATTTGCTAACCTTTTCACCAACCGAGTCCAACTTGCAACTCGCAAATCTCTCTCTGTCTTTCTCGCTCTGTCTTTTTTTTCTATCTATCTCTCTTCTTGATGAGCTTAATGATCTGTGTTTCTTGCTCTCTCTCCACCTTTCCTCGCTATCTGTTGCCACTTCTCTCTCTTGCTCCTTTGCTCACTTTTTCTCTTGTCTCTCTCTCTCTCTCTGTTTTACTCACTTTTTCGTCATTCTCTTTTCCCTCTCTCTCTCTTACTCACTCTCTTTCTTTCTATAGAGAGGAGTTTCTTTAGATCTATAAATAGAAATCTATAGATAGAGAGGTCTACCTGTCACTTCATTTTTGTCTGCTCTCTCTTCTTCATCTCTCTCTCTCTCTCTCTCTATATATATATATATATATGGAAAGACAGTGATACACCACAGCACCACAGACATTTATTGGTTGGAATGGCTTTACTCTAGTGCTTCTGTCTACTTAGCCAAACTCTTCATATACTGCACAGTTTACTGACCCCTATTAATATAACAATAAGGTAATACATAAATGTTATGTAAAGTTATTAGTTAATTATTAATCAGTCCCTCTGTGTCTTCAGTTTGGGGTGGTGTGTCTCTGTTCATGCGATTTCAGATGGAAATGTGTATGTTTTGCACTAATTCATGAGCTTGCCTTTGATAAAATAGCTATTTGAGTTCTCTACACTCGTTTCAGTTGATGAATTGGACCCCTGTATGAACTTGAAGCAGATCCAACTGACTCTTATTTCTTTCAACACCGTCTCAGTCCAGGCATCCTGCTGCCAGAGTGACGTGAGCTCGTTTTTTGTTTTGCTTTTTATAATTTTGTCCTGAGATCCACTGGGTGTTCTCAACTGTGCGTCTGATTGTCTCCACTCGTGCACATAAATCTTCCCATCTCGTTCATGGTCCCGTCTACATGAGGCAGTAATCAATGCTGTGGTGAGTGGGGGGGGGACTTTGCAGACGGGGGGGACGTAAGGGCAGATAATGCATCACCTCGCCTAAGCAGGCATGTTTAATAGGAGACGCTTCCCCAAAATGGTCCATTAATTCAGGCTCGGGTTACAGCTCATCCGGCCTGGCATTCCCGTGCTGCTCCTGCACCGTCATCAATCATCTGAGTGCTCGCCACCGCCGATTAATGCAGGACGCCGCCACACTTTACTGTAAAAATCGCTGGAGTAAATCGAACCCACAGCTCAGATCTTTTACATATTCATATTCACAGGGATATGTCATGTATTCATCGTCTATATATATATATATATATATATATATATATATAATATAATAACATTACACTTTTGTTATTACTATTGTTGTTTTGGCAATATACTGTATAGTGCATCCTGATGATGGATATGTTGTTTCAAAATGATAATGACCCATGTCTTTTTACACAAGCTGTCATAATCCAGTAATATAAGTGTACTAGACATGTTATTACAAAAAGCATAATTCATTTGTTTGCCATATTGTTTTATGCCTCGTATAAATAATTTCTAAATATATTAATCATCCAGCTTTTTAACCCCAGTATTATTTAGTATTATAAAAAAAGAAGTAAAGGAAACCTAAAACACCCAAATAAAATCATAACATTAACTCCTCCAGCCTCAGCATGAAGATGGATGCTTTGTTCAGTTGCCCAGCCAGTGCCAAGGGTCCTCTCGCTCATCGCTGTATCACCGCCGCCCGCTCCCTCAGGATGAAAGAAATTAAATTTTAACAGGATTTCAAACTGTGGCTCTTTTGCTCACCAGAAAGCCTTATATCTTTACCTGCTCTTAGACACTTTGGCACACAAAACAGTCAGCAGAGCATAAAATAACCCCTGCTGGTGCCCTCGCCGGGTCCGAGCATAAGATAATTCACAAAATAAGCACTCGGAGCGCAGGGAAATCAATACACATTCCATTTTCATTACAACAGCCACGCTTTAAATCTCTGAAGCTACAGGGGGGAAAGTCTAGCGTGGCATCCGATTTAGTTAACTCAAAGAGCTTAAAAAGACAAAGCCCGTAGCTGAAAGGAAACAGGAGTTTGTGGAGGACGACTGTGAGGCATCGTAGCCTCCTAAACATGGAGCAGGACCCCCGTATCATTGGACAAACTGATGGTTTTGGAGATGTTAAAGGAATTTGCCATCAGTAAACATGCGATTATAAGTATAAAATGTTGGTGCTGTATGTTTGTGACCTGAAGGGCTCTGTTTGGTGGTTACTCAAAAAACACTCACTAAAGCTGGCAATATAGAGACCAGGTGTGTTTGACACCAAACTGCTGGACATCAACCATCCAGGGCCAGACCAGACCAGTATACTCATCGCAGTCAAAATCCAAACAACATCAATCTAGTTTGGTTCATTTGAGTTATACTTACTATTAAAACTGGTGTCACTTGGTGAAAAGAGCATTTGGTCAGTTCAAACTACATCTGACCTAATACATGGGTTTTCTTTTTGTCATTTTGCCATAACTATCTTAACCATGGACGTCTGGACCATTTTGAATTACGCCACTTTTCCAAATCATTCGTTTCGTCCTCCCCACTTTTCCCCTCCTGGACAACAGTTAGGACGTCGAGCCCTGCTTAGCCCTCACTTTAAAAATCCGATGCCCATGATCTTAACCCTGTTAACCCTTTCTGCCTTCTAATCTGTTTTTCTCATCTATTAATATGCCGTCAATATTTGAAAATATTGTAAATAATGTGATCTAACAAAGCCATAAAGTAGTAGAGTTTTGTTTATTTTTTATTTTATTTATTAGTTTACCTTCTTTGCCTTATTTCTATCTGTGGAAATAACAAAATCACATCAAAAGTCAAATATTCTACATTTCAAAGACTGGAGATGTAATTTTTCTAAACCTTTGTTGCATTTCTCTACACAATTTTTAGAATTTGTGTTGACATGGTAATACATGTGTAATAGACTTGTTATTACACATTGCATTAATTTGGGCACTGTTCATGTCATGTAATAACATTTTAGTGATATTAAAAGCCTCTAATTCTATGCTTTGAATATGATATATTTTCCAAAAAGTAATCTTGTGGTGGATTCTGAGATCAAACTCAGGGTAAATAGAAAATTGTGTCTGTTTTCCTCAAACACTTCATTCAAATATGAGTTTTTGGGATCGTTCATATGATAAGTGATCGTTTTGAAATGAGTGATTATCAGTCCTATTACTGATCTTTTTTGTGTTGTCAAAAGAAACCCTTGTGTAAAGCCATAAAACACAGGCCTTAAAAAGTAGTGTTTTATTTCTTCAAAACAAATACACTGAAGTACCTCTCTTACTGACCACAGCATTTTGTGTCTATAGCACAGTGTACACTTTTTTTATTACAATGTATATTTATTTATATAAAGTATTAGTATTTATATTATTTTTTTTTATTAAGTTCTGATAATGAAGATTTTTCCAACATAAATCACACATTTACAGCAGGATCAAACAGAAATGCTTTACTCATTAATCAGAGATGTGAAGGTGCCCCACATTGGTATAACAGAGCCGCTGTGGCTGTCGTACACTGTTAAATTTAGAGGGAAACAGAGCCCAATTAGTGTGTGTGTGTGTGTGTGTGTGTGTGTGTGTGCAGGTCCTTCCTCATTAACCTTTATCTGCAAACGTGTGATTAGCAGGCCAGCGAGACACTGAACTCAGGGCTGCACTACACTCATTACACACCACCCATTACAGCCACAACTACTCAGAGCAGTGACACCAGGGTGAGAGACATACATATACACATCTCCCTCTCTCTCTCTTTCTCTTTCTCTCTCTCTCTCTATCTATCTACCTATTTGTTCATCTATCTATTCATCTAGTTGTCTATCTATGTATATACTTGTTTCATTTCACATACTTGTCTTTCCTCTTCTTTTTTACCCCCTCTCCCAACCAGTCTGTAAATGTAGTTGTAATAGTGGTCGTGTAACATTTCCTGTAATTAGTGTGTGTGACTGGAGAGGTCAGTGTGTCAGTGGAGGGTGTGTGAGAGGAGCAAAGATAGATGGACTGTAAAAAAAAAAGCCCTGCATTTTGAACTAGAATTGAGTCACAAAGACGGGAAAAAAATAATTTAAAAAAATTTCTGCTCAGTGATTTTAGGCTCATTATTATTAATGTGACGCATTGATCGCTAGCATTGAGAAAACACACTTCGTTTATTTGCTGAATTTTTTAATGCACTGGGACCTTGAACTCATGAGTGAACTGTGAGTGATCTAAGTTGTATGGAAAGAGCAGATCATCTTGTTGGCTCTGAATGGGTTCTTTAGTGTTCTGTGCTTCTGCAGATCCTAATTCTAACAACACTACATCTAGAACAGTGAGCACATGTCCAGAAGATGTTTCTGTACTGTTATAATAAACGCAATAGCTTGCACAGGATTGACTAATATATTAAATTGTTATTGTTGTGCTTTCTATTTTTGCCAAAGTATTGGTATATATTGTGAATGGTACAATGCAGAAAAAATTGTTGCTGAATCCCCTAGGCCACTATTTCCCAACCCTGATCCAGGATACCACCCTGCTTTCCACATTTTAGTGTCTTCCCTGCTCCATGAGGCCAACTGAAATCCAAGGAAGACTTCCAAATTAGCTAGTTAGGTTGGATTTGGCATGTTGGGAACATGGGAAGCACTAAAATGTGCAGGACAAGGGCTATCTTGGGACCCACTGCCTTAGAGTAACCTCAGCCATGTTGTCGTAGCATGCAACACTGGCTATAAAAATGTAACTATATAATATTACAGTATTTAAGCCATTGTTGTTGTTTATTACATGTTTGAAATGAAATGAGAAAAAAAAATTAATGATTAGTAAAACTTAAAACAATTAAAATGGTGTCATAAAAGGCTACATTCAATCAGCTACTTGTTGCAATTCAGTTTGTGCAGTTTCTGTACTCTGCCTCTTGTTGATAACAGGGTTTCTGTCAGTTTTTTTCCACTGTCAATCCAAAACAAGAGCCAACGGGAACTTACGGTTTTAGTTCCAGTCCATATACCATCTGCTTGAGAGAACTGGGACAGCCATAATAGCCACAACTTAATTTAAACCACAGTGTTCATTTTTTGCCAGCCCACAGTGGGTTCAAGCAAAGCTTATAATTTTCTTTAACAAGTGTGAAAATGTTACCCAAAACACTCATTCTGTAGCTGCTAGCATAAGCGTTACCAGTGTTAGTTTTAATTAAACTTAATTTATTAACCCTAATAGTCACGTGTGAACACAGCACAGCACAATGTGAAATTCTTTCTCTGCAGGGGGCTGCTGCCAGCGAGTGTGTTGGGATTCGAACCTCCAACCTTCTGATTGTAGGGCCATCCAGCTTCTTAGCATTAGCTTCCTAAGTTATTTCACCACAGCAAACTCTTTACAAAGTAATAATTATAATAACAGTTATTAACACTTCGTTACACTGTTCTACGTTCAATTCTAAGGCACTTACTGGTCATTTAATAGTTTCTGGTCATTTTGTCGTCGCCTGACAGAGAAAGGAATCTGCCAAATTGTCATTGGTTTCAGTTGCTTTGGCAACGACAGGAGAGAGCTCCCAAAAGCACTATTAGAATCATTTGCATTTACATGTAAGACATTTGGTAAATGCTTTTATCCAGAACGACATACAAGGGGGCTTTTTATCTACACAATTTAAGAGCTGCTAGCAAACAAAGATTTTACCAGTGTTGAAGTTAATACTCCCGCAGCGCCGGATTACACAGAGAAGACATGGAGTTTCTTTGTTTATTTTTTTTGGGTAATTAAGTTGGTTTGTGGCATGAATGTATAGTAGTTATACTAAGTGATCAGTGAAGAGTTTTTCAGTTACCGTTTAACAGCAAGGGACTAAGCAGTTATGATGGTTCTACCACTTTGGTGCCAAAACTGAGAAGAGCCTTGATGTGTGTCTGTTGGTACCGACCTTGAACAGATACCAAAAATCAAATAAGTGGAACCATTACTACTGGCCTGTGGACAAAGCCCAGTTCCTGTTCTAGTACGTTGTGCAGGGGAAAAATACTCGAATTGTCCCAAATCTGTCTTTTTCTATGATACATGCTCAAGAAGCATTGATCATACCTATAATAATACACTCAGAAAAGTGTATATTGTTGATAATGATAACATATCATAGAAGAAAAAGTGGGAAAGCTAATCTGACACAAGAGTTTAGCAACTATGCACCCTTGGGATGACTCATTAAGGCTTGGATGAGCTCCTAAATGAACTTTGGAACATGACAGCTGTTCACTTCAATCAATGAGACTTCTAGCATTTAAATTAAAACAGATGCAGATGGTTTACAGGTCATTCATTTGATTAATGCATGCTTGCAAGGATCTATAGAAGTAAACAAGAAAAATGGGCTGTTTTTTTAACTTTAAGTGCTTTGGTATGTTGTACATGGCATTGGTCTCACAAGTGCCGTAACATTGAGGTCAGCATATCCATTTTGATAGAGAGAGAAGGTCTACTCGATGCTCACTCGACCATTTTTACAACGGCCTTCTTGCCACAGAGCTTTTGGGGAAACCCAAGCCCAGTGCTTTCACAGAGAATGCTCGCCTTCAGATCAGGTTCTGGCTTGGAGTGAAAGAGTAGCTGTCTAATTTCTTCCCAACCATGGTAGTCTGATCTAACATCTGCTTTTATGACTAGAATCGTTTCTACCCCAGGAGAAAGACTGGTACGTTTGTGCCAAGTGGCTTTGTGAATCCTCAGCCAGATCTATCTGCTAGCCAGAGAATGTTCCAGGTGATTATGTCTTTCCCAGGCCTTGTTTGGGAAAATGCCTGTGCTACACAGTTTATTGTAGCCTAAAAATTGACCTTTAGTTTTTCATTTCAGTTAATTGTATTTTTTCCAGAGCACTCCCTAGTTTGCTACATGACTCTAGGGATGACTGTAAATTTAAATGGCAATAGCAACATCTGATTGTTATCTTACATCATATGGTGATCCTGCAATGTTTGGTCATCGGCACGATTTCATACTCCACCCGTACATTTAGACTTGGCTTTCTTAGTTCCCCAGCAAGAGCGTTAACCAAATGCTGCTTGGGTGCCGAGGTATGGTGCTTGGCCATGGAAATGATGGGAATTTGTTTGGAAATGGTGATAGATTTACAACCTAGTCTTGGTAACTCAAAGTAGGATTTGAATGCCCTCCTGTTTATTTAAATATAATGCTTCTTCTCTGTGATGTAGAAGCTGTTGTAAAGGGTTATTTAAGGAGCCCTTTTAAATGTCTTTAAAAAGGGTTGCTATAAGACCTGGCCTAAAATGAGGTATACTCAGTATGTTGAATAGAGCTATGTATTGCACAAAGGATCAAAACGCAAGCATAGTTTGACAAATTCTGACATTTCTTACATTCTCCACTTCTGAAGTACACCAAATGACATCTTTGCAGCTCAAATGCATGGAGGTCAAAAATTATATAATGCAGAATTCAGACTCTGTACAATATTAAACCACTACCAATGTAGTTTGGCAAAGCTTGTCACTGACAATATCCGCCCCCCGGCTTCCCACTTCCGAGTCCAAATCGAGCGCGTTAGTCCATTTCCGTTTTTGATTTGGAAAGTCTAGTCGATTCTGTAACCATACCCCTGTAGTTCTTGTACGTCTCCGTGCTGTAGCTTTTGCCTTTCTCTGCACTTGTCGACTATGGATTTGCCTTCGATCAGCCTGGTCTGCCTGTATCATTGACCATAAAACCTACATCAATGCAGATTCCCAGAAAGGCCCTTCTAAAACTACGCCCTTCGTCTCTCGCACACACACGTCATGCCTGTTATACAAATGCGTTTGCCCAGCGAGTAATTAAGGGAAGACTTTATATTCCTATCCCAGCAGTTCCCAGCACTTGCCCCTAAAGAAAAACCTTTATGAACCATTTGAATATTTGCTAAATTAAAGAGCTCGCCAAGCCTGTTTCTTTGAGAATTAATTACCCATGGATAAGATCTTTGCTGGTAGAGAGAGCAGATGTTGATATTTCTTCACAAGCGTAACGAGGCCTGAGGTCGCGATTAGTTTAGTGCGCGCGGCCCCAATGTTTTTTTTTCCTGTGATGTGTTTTTTTTTTTTCTCGCCATGCTTCGACCCCCTGCTGCAGAGATATTTGCCGGTGCATTAGCGGCGCTCTCTCCCCCACATGCACATGCACACATACACACCCACAGTGATGGAGTGTCTCAGGAGGGGGCCGCTGAATGGGAGGCGGCTGTTGGGCTGATGGGGCGGCTGCTAAACTGTAGCTGCAGGCCCCCTTTAGTGTTATTGATTAAAACTCTCTAGACAGTCCAGCCCTTCAGAAAGAGCACAGCTGAATCTGTCACTGAGGTGATGCTTGCAGAAATGGCCTGTTTGGAAAGCTTTTTGGAAAGTCTCAGAAAAAGGAAATACCATACAGTGTGATGCAGATATTGTCTAGAGATTGGGCAGTGACGGTGGCTCTCACTGGCCAACGGTTGAGCAGGGTTGCCCTAACTGACCTGTTCTAACCTAATGAATAGTTGTGGAAAACAAAATATACTTACATTTGCCCTAAGCTGTTCCTAGTCATGTTTTCTTGCATTCATATTTAAAGGGTCCATATACTACAATTCTCTTGTACTTTTCTCTATGATGTTTGAGTAGTTTCATGTTCCAAAACAAACCATTTTCCCCACAATCATTTTCCTTCCTTATTTTGTCCTTATTCAGAAAGTAGCCCTGGCTGAAACACTCCTTATAACCTCAGTGTGAATGGAAAATGAATGTTTATGTACTGCAGACTCTTTCAAAAAGAAAGGAACACTGAATCACCAATGATATAGACCCATTAAGCTTATAGTGCGACCATTTCTGACCACTGTATGCACCCTTATGGAGTCTGCAGAATCTGAAGTAGCTAAAGGGAGCTCCTACATGCCACTCGGATGTAGTATAACACTTTTCATATAATGTTATAAACAAACAAAACATGTAAAAGAGAAAGAATTAAATATTTCATTAAACTATTGATAAAAAAACTGAAAAAAAAACTGGAAGAGTTGCCTGAGAGAATGTGACCATTTTGTCATTTGTAAACACACCACAGCGTGAACAGCATGAAATTCTTCCTCCTCATTTAACCCATTCACCCAAGAGAAACAGCGGGCAGCCAGGAACACAGCACCCCAGGGGAGCAGTGTGTGGGGGAGCAGTGTGTGGGCACAGTAACTTGCTCAAGGTTACCTCAGTGGTGCCACTAGCAGTCCTGGGATTCAGACCCACATCCTTCTAACAGGCTCGGCATTGAGTGGAGCATTGATTTTATTAGCTGGAACCGGAAGGCACAAAGGCATTGTGCAGATCAGGCTTCTCAGCTCAAAAAATGACCAGTCCTGATTGGCCATGATGCTATTGCAATGAATATTAAAGAAGGTTAAGCCATGTTAATACCCATTCATTCAGTCTCGTTCACTCTTATAGATAACGGTATTGATGAGGGGAGGTCAGAACCGCTAATAAAAGCCATATGGACACTGGAAGGCTTTGATCAGCATTGTTGGGGTCATAAAGTCCAACAGACAGCAGTAAGCAGAATCTTTATGTGAACATGTAGCACAATTTAAATGACCCATTTAATGTTGGAGAGGAAAAGAGAGAGAGTGAGAGAGAGAGAGGGAGAGAGTAGAGCAGCTGTTGAGGATGAAGTCATTTGTTAATGTCCCAGCTTTCAGCAATGTAATGCTTTTATTTCTCTTTTTTCTCTCTTTCTCTCCTTTCCACTGTCATCTGCTGGCTCTCAGTGAGTGTGTTGGGCTGGATCTGCTCATTTACCCTCTGGTCAGAGTACAATAGAAGATGGAGGAGAGGTCAGCTAATGTAGTGGGAGATAACAGATAATGGAAAACATAAACATTTGGCAGCTCTCCATGAGGGACACTGCTCTTTTTTATCCTCACAGCTTTTATTGTAGAGGTTGCTGGCTGCCAAGGTTGAGGTCAGTAGTAAGTTAGGTGTGTGTGCGTGCATGCATGCGTGCGAAAGAGCGTAAGAAATGGCTTGAGAGAGACAGAGTGCATGTGTGCGTGTGTGAGAGAGAGACAGGGAGAGATATAGAGATAAAGAGAAAGAGAATGGTAAGAATAAAGTGTGTGAAATAGATAGAAAGAGAATGACTGTGTGTGTGTTAAAGAGAGAGAGAGACGGAGAGTGAGAGAGAGAGAGACCCTGCTGACTCAGTGATCCGTGGTGAAAATTACTGACCCGAGTGCTGTGTCCAGGGGTGTCCAGATGTGCAAGGTTAGTAGGGAAATTTCTTTCTGTTCTCATCCAGGCTATTTCTGTTCCATCCCACCAGGACTCCTGTACTTCTACTCTCCCTCTCCATTCCATAGCAGTGTGCATTCTTACTCAGTGTTGATTTTGCACGGATTTAATCACATGTGCTTCAGCTGGAATAGAGCCTTTATTTGCTTGCCTTTTACTGATCTTGGTAATAAAAACACAGATGTTTATAATGATCAAAACCTGTCAATCAGAATTATAATCAGAGTTATCAGCCACTCAAGACATATAGTCTGATCCCCTAGTGAGCAAGCCAAAGGCAACAGGGATGAGGAAAACTTGACTCAAAAGGGGAACCCATCCTCCTCTGGTCAACCTGAAGACCGATGAAGAGAGTCTTAGACATGGAAGGCCTTCGTGTACAGGCTTAATCACTGCTGAACTGCTGGCCGGCTATGGCTAACAGAGTAGGTGTAGTTAAGTATCAGTAGTTGTCGTTTTTGTTGGAATCTGAGTGAGGAGTAGTTTGAGAGTCTCTAGTTCGCAACAACAGGAACAACAGGAACAACAATCTCTGCTGGAGCTTTGAACAGCATTCGCCTTTGGAAAGGAGAGTAGGAGCACATGGAGGTAATCCAAATCAGACGAACCAGTCGAAGACACTCAGGCAAGAACCACAGTGAGGGCAGATCTGGGATGAGGTGAAGACTTGGAGCCTGGATGGTGGTCAGCCAGGCTTGACAGATGGGCAGCGGTTCCACTCAGAGATGATAAGCCAAAGAAAGGGATGGGAGACAAACCAAAAACAGAGTTAGATCTGTTTAAGTTTAAAGGGCACAAATTCTGAGACAAATTCCGGCATACACTGTATGGACAAAACTATTGGGACGCCTGACCATATAAACCAGCTGGGACTTTAATAACATTGCATAGGCTTTAATATGGAGTCACCCCCCTTTTGCAGCTATGCAAAAGTTTGGAACTCTTTAGTGATGGGATCAGCAGAGCGTTGGTGACGTTTGCCCAACATGGACCTTAGTTGACTCCGCTTCATTGCTGCTGTTCCAATTGTCAATAATACCACTTCCATGAAATATCCAGCAGGGATGAAATTTCACAAACTGTCTTATTGCAAAGGCGGCCTCCCATCACAGTAGCTAACCTGAAGTCACTGAGCTCCGTAGAATGACCCATTTTGTTTCACAAATGTATGTAAATGGAGACTAGGCATGGCTGGGTGCTTGTGGCAGTGGGTATAATTAAAAAACCTGAATTCAATAATTAAGAGGTGTTTCCCAATACTTTTGTCCATGTAGTGTTCCTGGCTATAGCAACCTAGCAAGAAACAGTAGAGTCTATTAAGTAAACATGAGGAGTGGTGGAGACCTTCCCAGCTCTACATCCTTAATCACAGAAAGCCTGACTAAGGTTTTCAGCCTTGACCTAAAAACCGAGACTGTCTGACTCTCAAACATTATCTGGAAATATATTTTAGAGCTTGTAGACTTTATATAAAAAAAGGTTTTTCCCCCTGCTGTAGTTCTCCTAATTCAGGGGACTTGTTAATAGCCAGCACCTTGAGATACAAGCATAACTGTCGAGCCACAACTTTCTCTAAAATGGTATATTAGATATCACTTACAGAGCAGTTATTCTGGCAGTGTCTCACATTAAAAAGGTATGATGAGATTTAATCAAAACACTAAATCTTTTCTGACGTGTGACAATTTTACTTTAATGCCAGTCTGCATCTCCAGATTCTGACCTGATTCTCTGGACATTGTCTAGAATATTGAACATTGACTTAAGTGTATACAGCTTGTGAAAATTGGATGGAAAATGTGCACAGAAATGTTGTTTGGCCCATAGTAGGTTTTTTTTAAACTAGTTGATTAGATAATGCTAGCTAATCTTGCTATCCAGCTAAGTTAAAAAATAACTTTTACGCAAAAATTAGTTGATATACAATTTGTAGGAGATGCTCGAAAATCACTCAAATATTTTGGAGAAGATTGAGGGGGTCTTATATGCCTAATTTACAGAGGGCAATGTTCATGACCTTTTCAGTCTCTGAAGGTCAAATGATTTCTGGAAACTCTGAAGTACTTGTTTGTAATTCTAAGTTAAGTTTATTATTCAAGAGAATCATATTTGTTTGCAAACTCGGTTAGTACTACAGCACACTTCTAATGTCATTGTAAATATTTGTTTGGAAAATTTTAATTCTCAAAATGTCCTGCCAAAAAGATCCAGTCAGAGTTTCTTGTCTCCATGATGTCTTGGTAGTAGGGCTGTAACGGTACATGTATTGGTACTGAACCGTCACGGTACAGGGGTCACGGTTCGGTACATGATGTCGTACAGAGAATACATGGTACGACGGAGAAGACATGATTGAAGTAATGCGGATCCTACGGAATCACAGAGGGACCAAAAAAGCGGCAGTAAATCATAAACCTGGGTCGTAATGTAGTGCAATAGTGCCACCTACTGGCATAACACATCTTTATAACGTTTTGTTACTTAACTTCGCTGTGTCGTGATGCTATAGTGTGAACCGATCCGTGACCTTTCTGTACCATTACACCCCTACTTGGTAGATATTGCTAAGTGAGCTCACTGATTAGGCTTTGAGGAACTGGGTTAGAGTATTAACATATCGGATATAATTAGGAACAGACATTCCTGATTACTACTCACATCTAGCATTGCAGTGGGTGGGACCAATTTTGTGAGGAGAACCATCACTCTAGGACTTCTGGAAGTAGCAGCTCTATGCCAGGACTCATTACTGAAGGAATCACTGTAGAAACACACAAACTCACATACATGCTCGCATACACCATGACATGTCCTCAGACGTCCTTGTTTAATAAAGAACTGCCATAAAAGCTCATGTGCAGTGTTGTTACGTCAGCGAAAACACACTATCAGAAATCTATAGGGACAGAAGCAGAAATGTGTTTTCTTTTGGCCGAGCTTTGATATTTATGTCTCGAGCTGAAGGCTTAGCTATAAGCCGAACTGTAGTCTCAGGGCACCACTACTAATACACATTCACGTGAGTAAGAAAAAAAGAGGCATGAGATGATTCGGATGGAGATAGAAGGGGAGGCAGCAAGAAGGCTTTTGTGTGAGGGCCTTCTTTTCACAATAAGAGCCATATGTGCTTCCCCCTTCTGTTTATTTATCTGCTTCGCTGGCAAAGTGAACAATCAGTAAACTCCAAAACACACACCACACACACACACACACACACACACCACACACACACACCACACACACACATACACACACACACACCACACACACACCACACACACACATCCTCATTACATCCCCTGTCTTGTGCTGTTATTCGTTTGTTCTCGCACACATTCCCTCTCCCTTTCTTCTCTTCTGATTGGTTGTGACCCTGCTTGTCCTGTTAGTAAAGCAGTCCCAGACAGACATAGTTCTGCTATTCCTATCCCCCTCTCTCTCTCTCTCTCTCTCTCTCTCTAAATGCTTTTGCTGAACACAAAGTGTGCCTTCTCTGCTCACTTCTGCATGGAGAAATCACATCGGAGAGCAAGGCACGATGAAAATTCAATTGAGGAGTGTGTGTGTGTGTGTGTGTGATTATATGTGTATTTGTGTACGGGTAAATGTGTAAAAGCAGTACATTTTTATTCCTCAGGGAATTCCCCAACAAGCTGGGTAATGCATAGATTCCTCTTGTAATATATACACTGACCACAGCAGACAATGTGTGAAATTGTCCGAGTATATTGCTATTTTACCCTTTTAATGCAAGAAGGACACACAGAGCCTGATGGACCAGTTTGCAAACAGGTGCAAACACAACACATTCTCTCCATGTATTCAAAAGATCAAGCCTAATAGGACACATTCTATCCATGGGTTCCACGGCACAAGCCTAAAGGCCTAGTTGAATGGGCTATGTGCATAGATATATGTGAAACTTTTGTTCCTCATGCATATACATGTGGGACAGGGGTTCACGCGAAACATGGGAGGATCACACAAAATAGAAGGTAGAGATATCACAAATATGGCCGCTTACATATTTCGCCCGTTTTTGAGCCCGTCATGACTTTGTGTCCTCTTTTCCAGTGTAGATGTTTGTTAAAGTGTCATTGAGGGACTTCTTTTAACAGCAGCAGGGGACTTAACGGCACTCGTGGAATTAGACTCAGATCAAATGTTTTGGGAAAGAATTGAATCTCTTCATCATTGAACATTTTTGTGTGTTGCTCAAACCTTACTAACGATTCATTATTAATTATGCTTTTTGTGTGAGTTTGTGTGAGAAGCTCTGGTCTAGGACTGCTAGGTTCCCTAGATATCCTCAAAGGGTTTCCTGCACTCATACGTTCACCTGGTCAACAGTGTCACTGACTGAAAGCACCACTCTTATGACACAATGAAAGCCAGGGTTCCAGTAGATCAAGATCAATTTTACAGGTGATCTAAGTGGATCGTAGACATTCTAAATAGGTGCAACATATAATGGGTGCATCCATAAATAGCTTAGTTTTCCTTTGTAACCAATCTAAACATTTGATAGACTTCCAACTAAAATGGTATTACAACACATTTAGCCATTTTCAGTCAAGGAATGAAGTAGCTAGCTAGCTAGCTAGCTAACGAAAAGTGTTAGCCGTTAGAAATGCCTATTGTTGAATACTTTTGAAAATTGTTCTCATAAGATTCCTAAATCGCCTAAGATAAAATCACTGTAATGCACAGCTTCAAGTGGCTTATTGCTTCTCTAACACAGTGAAAAACTAAATTGCCACTGTTTTGACAAAGTGTGCTGTACATTCTTTTTCCCATACTGGAGCTGTTTCTCAACTGGCTCCCTACTCTCTACATCGAGAGGGAGCACAGCCATAGTGTGTGCTATTCCGTACTGAATATTGTTCAAGGGATTTTATTTAAGTATTTACTTATTTATATTTTACCACTGCCTCTTCACAACCTCATCTGGGATCTGCTGTCTCTGTTTAATCATTGTGTGTAAACTTTTGGATCAGAGCTGCAGTTTTAAACACCAGCAGCAGTTCATTGGGAAGAAGGCGCTCTGGTCACAGTTGTCTTCTTTAATTTACTGATGGACTTAGATATGTGTCTTCGAATTAAAAGATAGAGAGAGAGAGAGAGCTAGAGAGAGAGAGAGAGAGAGAGAGAGAGAGAGAGAGAGAGAGAGAGAGAGAGACTTTCTCCTCGGCTTGGCAGGTTGAAGAGAGTGAACTGTAAATAAAAGAAAGGATGGAGAAAAGTAGATAAGTCCAAAGAAGCTCTCTCATCTGTCATTTGTGGTTTGAGCTGGCCAGATGACAGCATTACCAACTGTCTCTCTTTCTTTCTCTCTCCCGCTCTATTTTGTTTTTATCTTTTTATGTCTGCCTCTCTCTGTCTCTCTCTACCCCTTTCTCTCCATTCTCTACCCCTAACCATCTCTATGCATCACATTCTGTCCACCCTCTCTCCCTCTGCCCTCTTCTCTCTATGCCTACATGTCTCCCTCTCTGCCTTTCTGTCTCTCCCTTTTACATTCTCAACTACCTCTCTCACTCAAACCCTCTCTCTCTTAGACAGATGCGCTTTTTTGAGTATAAAGAGCACTTTAGAGACTGTTTGGATAAAACACACACACACACCTATACACACACACCCACACCTACACACACCATCCGAATCATTTACTCTTTTTGACACACATTCAGATCATTCTCCAGCATTCTCTGCAAAACTGTCTCTTTAATCTAAATTGCCCTGGAGGAAAAAAATGACGCACTTCAATCACCCAGGAGTTACTGGAAAATGTACGGTAATAATGTTCTTCTGCCCCAAAACATACTCACTTTCTCTCTCACACACACACACACACACACACACAAACACAGACTGGAAGATTTTCGAAGGCAGATTATTCATTAATTAAAAGCTCTCCGCTCGTTGCAGTCCAGACGTCATTCTACTCCATCCTAAAGAATCCAATTTCTATAAATGCGGCCCATTTTTCATGGATGCAAACTCGTAAGAAAATGTAATTATTCAAATGGCAGACCTTGGGATCTTTCTAGGTCAACTGAGGCCGCAGACGTCTTTTGGCTTCTTCCTCGCGATGCTGCAGTGTGCTGAAGGCCGTGAAAATGGTTCTGTGTGAAACCAATCTCCAGCGGTAGAAGGGAACAGATGATATGTGCGGTAGATGCTCTTTTTAACCACAGAGACATTGTAAGTAAAAAGACTGTGCTTTTGAACAAAATATTCTCAGTGCTTTATTCCACTGTTACATCGATTTAGGCATTTATTCTGGTTGGGCTTTTTTTTATTGATATTGATATTGATTATACTTCCATTTTTTCTCCATTGCATCAGTTCCACAAGCAGTTTTGCAATTTGCAGTCTCCCCCAGAGGCTCCCTGTAGTTTGTTAGAGTTTAAATTGTGTCTTGCAGTGCAGAGCTTTTATTATACATGCTTCAAGGCCCCCTTTGGTGACTCCACTCTCTGCCTGTGTGAATGTGTTAAAAGGGAATTCCATCGATTTCCTGCATAATTCAGTTGTTTAGAAGTAAACAAAGGCATTCGGAGAGGTGCGAGGTGCTAGGGCTTTCTGTAGAGACACTTGCATACTCTTTCTCTACAGCGGTGGTTTGCTGAATCCATCTGTAGCTCTAACTTAGTGAGATAATAGTCTCACTTCAGCTCAAAAGAATCTGTTTCTGGAATCCCCATTGAATATTGAGAGTACTTTTAACAATATTCCTAGTGATATAAATGGAATATGGAATATATTAATATCCCTGTTAATGCAAATATAATATAATAGAACATTTCAGTATCGCTTTTAATAGAAATGGAATAGAGAATACATCAGTATCTCTACTGATGTAAAAGGAATAAAGAATATAGAATATGTCAGTCTCCATACTGGTTTCAGAATCAGAAAACTTTATTGATCCCAGAGGAAACTGCATATGCAGCGACTTCACAGTAACACAGAGACACAAAAACCATACCAAATATAATATAAAGTCAAAATAAAACTCTCCAGAAAGTACTCTGAAGTACTCTGGACAGAAAGAGAGTTGGGTATTAGTACTATAAATAAATTAAATTACAGCTGATGTAGTTTACTAGTTAACACAAATAGTGGCTTGGAGTTGTTCTCTATATTAAGTCCTCTTTTGCACATGATAGTGATATAAGTAGTGATGTTGCACATAATAAAGATGTAGCGCGAAATAAGAAATTGCACATCTGGTTATAAATGGAATGTACTGTAGAATATAAACTATATCAACATCCCTATAAATTCTAAATAAATTTTAGAATATATGAATATTCCAATGGATATAAATGGGATATAAAATTACTATTTTCTCAGAGATCGTAAAATGTCCATCTTTGTGGTAATGTCCATTGAGATATACACCAAGATAACGAAGTAGCTGATAGAACTGAACATTACTCATGATTCGTAGTCATAGCACTGATACAGATCGTTATAGTAGTATAAAGTTAATATTGTAGGGGTTTGTTTTGTTACCATTAAACACTTCACAGCAAACTGTGTAAATGCAAACAAGTGACATGAGTGTAAAGAACCTTTTAAAGGTACCAAGAACTTTTTCACAAGGTTTGCATTGTGGTCGACCAATTTTCAGCGTTCTTTAATATACATGGTCTCGTTTATATATGTGGTCCTTTTAAGAACAATTAATTGAAAAGGTGTTTAGGGAATTATAAAGGGTTTCTCTATGGCATTTCATTAATATGCATTAGTTCAATGATTTTCTTTTCTTGAGATGATCCCTGAACTTGTGTTCTACTGTAAAAAAGCAGAGTGGTCAGTCACTGCCTCAACCCTGTATGTTCCATGCCCCCTCAGGAAGGGGGGTCTGCACAGGAACAGTTACAATAATTAGACACTACATATGTAGTCCTGCGTCACAGGAAATGAAACTTTTAAAAGTCTTTGTAAGCTATTGTTCCTCGTTCTCAGAACTAACCGCTTCTGTGGTGAGGCCACATAGAGCCTAGATGCCTGCAGCCCTTATCCACGAAAGAACCAAAAGTCTTTGCTCTGCATTTGGGCCCTGTGCAACAAGACCTAACTACCACCAACCAAAACATGATTATTATTTCAGCTATCCAAGGTTTACTGTAAGAGTTTGTGGATGCCTGGACCTCTGTAAAATTGCCTCTGTTCCTAAGTTGGGAAGGAACGACAATGTTCAAGGATCTCACACAGCAAGCCACGAACTGCATGCTTTGGATGTCACACGTCAGAGGAGTTTCCATTCAAAATGCCTGGAGAACTCCTCTCAGGCCTGATAGCCACTTAGCCAAAGAATAGACATGCATCTTAAAGTGCATCTGGGCAGTGTTTAGTTAAAGCTTAATGCTGTATACCTTATACTGAAGTATTTAGTTAACGTTACATTGTAAATCATTGCGATTCGGCTGATATGGTCAGCTGGTGTAGCCAGGGAATCTCAGCCCACTACCCTGAGCCCCTTTTTGGTTTCACCTTCTTATGTGTGCGGATACTCAAGTCCATTGCATGAATTCTCTCTGTTTCTTTTTGCTTTATTTACTAAAGTTTACTAAAAGTTTTCCAGTGGCTGGAAGTGAGTCTGAGTTAATTTTCCTCTCGTAAATGTTATCTTTATCTCAGAAGCTGGTTGTACACACTGCTGCTTTTGTAAGTTACATAGTGTTTATTTCTGCTATTCTGGCCATGAAGAGTCAAGTAGTGGAATACATTCTAATCTCCCTCCAAAAGCTTTGGAATTGTTCTCCACCATGTATGGAAGATAAAGGAACATATTACTGGAGAGGTTGCAAATTCCAAAGTTACGTGTGGAAACGCATCTGGGGTGGCACAGATAAAAGTGCCCTCACCACACACTGCTGCCCCAAGCACTGTGTCACTGGCTGCCCGCTGCTTCACTCAGGTGAATGAGTTAAATGCAAAGATAAAATTCACACTGGTGACACTGTGTGCTGTGGTGTGTTCAACTGTGACAAAAATGAGCACCTTACACTAGCATGCATTCGTAGAAATGCACACACACACACACACACACATCGTTTTGTTTGTGATTACTCAAGGACTATATGACATTGTCTTGATAAATGATTTTACTCTGTTACTAGTCTGTATCAATAAATGCCAAGATATGAACTGAAGCCAGCACACTATTACTGAACTTTTAACCTTCAGAAATTAAGTAGTTATTTCTCATGTCAATTAAAATGTCTGAAAGTTATAATAATAGACTTAAATAATTAAATACTTGTTATTTTAATATCAATTAAACATTATGAAATATTAATTAACATTTTTAGATGCAAGTCATTTTGCAAGACAGATTACTTCATGAGAATTATACCAGCAGCATCTAGAACCCTAAAGTCAGAATGTGGGCAGGCAAGTCCTGTGTGTTTATATGTGTGTTTCTGCCTGATAGATTAGATGTAAATGTTCTCTTGAGCACACAGGTGGTGGCTTCAAGGGTTCTATGAACTTCAGTAATCTCATATTCTGTTCCGCTGCTTTTTCATATCTGACGGACAGGTGTAAATTTTCAGATGCGTGCAGCATGTCAATCAGACTTTCTTCCTCTGGAGCAACTACAGCTACTTAAAGTCACAGCACTTCTCCTGTTTACTCCTGCTCCATTTTCTCTCATGTTTTGCCAGAAAATAAATTCGCTCGTGAGAAAACTGCCAAAAGAAAACGAAGAAAAAAAAGAAGAAAGCAAAGTTCTTAACATCTGGTGAGAATTTCTTTTGGTCAAGATGATTGGATTGGCGATTGCACCATGTAAAGGGCAGCAAGCTTTCAAATGGTTGAAAAAAGGTTAAAAAAAATATATCGAAGAGTTGGAGTTGTAAGTTCATAAGACAGTTTGGGGTTGTCCCATTCCCTTTTTATCCTTGATAAGACTGTCAGCTGTACAATCTGACTGCGAATCGAAGTCACACAAAACACAACGACCTGCCGGTAAACCATTATAAACAGGTTGACTCCACTATTACAGCCATAGTGACACATAAAGAAAATGTATTGATGTGTTCAGTGCGCGGGCTTGCCAGAATGAAAGTGCTGTCCTTGACTGCGCTGGCAGTAAAAGACCTTTGTTCCTCCTTTAGTACAAACAGCTGTGCAATGGATACAGCTGTAAGTCAGTCTCAAAGCATAGTCGTTCAACTTTTAGCCCCTCGTTCCATTGTGAAGGGAACAATTACTGCAAATCCCTCAGTTCACTGTGCCTTTGAGAAAATGGAGAAAGCCTTGCTGTAGGTTATTGTGTATTGTTTGAGTGGGTTTATTTGTAATACTGGGGCTCATTCCCTTTAGATTCAGCAAATCCAAGCTTAACTGAACCTAAACTCTGGAATGTGACTCACAGCTTACAATTTCACATACTGTATAATTCAACAAGAACCATATCGTTGGATTGAATCTGGGGCCATTTTTACAGCTGCTATTTTAAATTGTTTCCAGTCATGCAAGCTATTCAGATACCATCAAAAGATCCCACCAAAGCCAGTGAAACTGGCCAAACAACCAAAACTGGTGTTTCATCATGATTTTGAAGTTGTATGGAAGCTATGACTATGGAAAACCAGAACATTTGCTGTGGTGTTCAACCACGTTCCTCAAGATTTTGCCTCCTGTTGAGAGCTTAAAAAAATTTGAAACTCTGAAAGTTAATGTTAGAAGGTAGACCACCACAGTAGTGTACACTATGTAAGTCATTGTTTATCCGTGTTAATAATTCTATTTGGCATTCATTCCAATACAGTCTAATACAACCTCAGTCTAATACACCAATTTCTAATTAGGGTCGTCAATAGTGTGGGTTCTACACTAGAAAGAAGAAATCATTAAGTCTCATTAATTTATCATTCTCATCAGTATAATGAAATCATAAATGGTGCAAGTTTGAAGGATAAAGATTGTGCTTGTGGGTGTTTTATGCGAGTGAGGAAGAAATGTGTGGACGGTGATCTTTTGTCCTCTATTAGAATTAGAATTAGAATTCTAGACACAAAGGGTAGTAATACAAATGCTATATTACATGATATTTGTGACTACAGTCTATTTTATTCATGATGACGTCTTGTCGCAATTCTGTGACTTTGGCGCTTAGAGGGTTAAATCGCAGTTTTTTTGCTTGTAATTGCACAGACTGACATCGCGATTGCGATTAAATTAATCGTGCAGCTATATCAGACATCTAAGCTGAACTTTAGCTAAGTTACGGAACCTAAGGCTTATGGGTATTTCTTTGTCTTCTCCCAGACAAATGACTGATCTCCCTCGAACGCATCCTTTTTGGAGGCAAACGCAGAAGAGAGAGAGTAGTGGTGGTTGGTGACGTACATTTATAACCCTTAGGGTAGACTCTGTCACCACAACCCCCCCAGCCCCGCCCCCCAGAAGCAAACTCCACCTCCCCACCCCCAGGAGCAGACTCCAAACCCTCAACCCCCCCACCCCCACCGCCAGAACCAAACTCCATCCCCCATCCCCAGGAGTTTCATCTAAACTCCACATGATGGTGGATTTCAAGAAGCATATTTGAAACCTTTCCTGTTGAAGTTTAATTGGGTTCGAATCCTCTGCCACTGTCACTTAACAGACCTTTTTAGTGTGTGATTCATGCCTAATCTGTCTTACCTGCCTTGCCAGATGTTGATAGAACTGTATAGAGCATGTGTTCCCAGATACACCTCTTGGTGCTCTCAGCATGGTACTCTCGGTGCTCTGAGATCAAAGAGTCAAGATCTTCTATTCAGAAACTGTTTCGTTGCTCTCACTGTAACACAGCAGGTACAGAAATCAGTGGAGCCTACTGAAGGTGATTTAGAGCATTTAAATGCAGTATGTTAGAAAAGAGAGCCAGCCAGGAGCAAGAGAACATTTCAGACCACGTAGAACTGCTTGACTGCAGAACAGCTGACCTGGGACCAAGCTGAATTTTTAAAATGTATTTTTAAAGAAAACTTTACAAAAGGATGTACACAACCATTTAAATGTATGGAAAGTTTGGATCATGACATTATATATATCATATTATAACTTATATATCAATGGTTTACAGCATTTTCAGTCACATTATAGCTTTGCTCATTCTAAAATTTACCAGGAAAAACACAAACAACAGACATTTACACCATTGTCTGTGTCTTTGTGTGCTACTGATGTAGGTGCCTGTCATAACACCGGCGGGTCAGTTAACCCGTGAGACGTCAAGCAAACTCATAAACATTGGGACCGGTCAAACACATGCTTTTCTTTTTCCTAGCAACACTACAAAGGTCAGTGAGAGGCGAAGACGGTGTCTGCTCTGTGCGTGTCTATAGTCACAACGACGGCGACGTGACAGCTCTGCTCTCTACTTGACCTAGCCTGGAGAGAGTTCGAGCAGCGCATGTCAATTTGATTTTGTTCAGGCAGTGGCAGGTTTGACCCATGAAAAAAAGATCAATGGATCTCTGAAGCTTGAGTTTCGTAGTGTGTCACGACTAAATGAGTAAGAAGAGCAGCACCATTAGAGAGCACGCTGCTTCTTTTCATATATATGTGGATAGAAGAAGAAGCGGAACACAGACAGGTGTGTAGAACAGTAGAGCAGAAGGGTACAGAGCTGTAGGCAAGAGGATGGGGAAGACAGGTGCAGGTGAGGAATGGGAGAAGAAGATGAGGGTGTGGCAGGGGCACTCTGCTAGTAAAAGCCTGCAGAGCAGTTTTGGGAGCTATCGGAACAGGGCAGGTGTAGTATAGCGTTGGGCTGCAGGCTTACCTTAGATTCCTTAACATAGATGGTGTGTACTTTGCAGAGGGCCATTATTAGAAATCCCAACATTATAATTTCCCCTTGCTGGTGTATAGCCTACAGTGGTCAGAAGCTAAACATTGAGGATGGGGTACAAGGATGGGGCAGATACAGACTGAAATGTTATTATACAGTAGGCCTAACAAAGAGGCCTTTTATATAAATACAAGGTTTCTAATAAGGTTGAGAATGAGTCAAATAATGGTGCCAGGTGTCTTTTACAGTAGGGATGGAGATGTGAAGAATGAGATGAAGTGGACAGTGCATGCAGCGGGAAGAGATGAGAGGTGAAAAGAAAGGTCAGAGGTGTGTGCTAAAGAAGGCAGAGAGGAAACAGGTGTATTGAAGTTAAATGGTTTCACTGCCAGCAGAGGAAGGGGATGACTGAGGGGACAGGTGGGCTGTTTAGCTTGAGGGATGAAAAGAGAGAGAGAGAAAGTGCGAGAGACAGAGAGAGAGAGAGACAGAGTCAGCGAGAAACAGAGTGAGAGAGAAAGAGTGGGGGGGATCATGAGTGCACTGCAGATTTTGTTCCTCCTCAAGGTCACAGAATGGATGGACGTTGGCTCGTGTTCTCTTTTTCGCTGCCAATAGGAAGTTCCGGTCCACATTACCTGCAGAGACGATTCTGCTGGAGCAAGTATCCTCCACTTCATCCCTTCTCTTAAAGTCCAGCAGCAAAAACGGCATGTGAGGTTTGACACGCAGGATTTCAGGATTCTTTGAACATTCCTGCTTGCCTTTCCACCAGTTTTGAGTGGAACCACTGTAATCAAGGATGCATCAGGAACAGTGCAGGGCACAAAGCTCAGTGGAAGTAAACAGCAGTAGCAAGATGACCAAATCACCACCAAACCCTTTTCCTTGGCAGACCATTAGAGGTTTTTTCTCCTGAAGCCATTCCCTGTTGGTGGAAAAGGAGGCTCAGTGTTTCCTCCTCATGCTCTGAGGAGTCTTTGTTCCTCTATGGGTTCTTAGTCATACTCTGAGCGATTTTTCCTTTTGTGTCTTGGTTCCTCTCAGGGTTTCTTCTTCATACTATTACTTTTTTCTTTTCATTGTCTCTTTTGGTGATGCTTGTTTGAACACAGTCTTTGCATTTCTGGGAAAATACTTTTATGAAAAGCTCTACTAAAAGTTTAAGGTGAATTAAACCTCACGACTGTAAGTCTTTAATATCATAATGTTCTTTAACAAAGAACTGTACATGAGAAACAAGACCTTACATGAAGTTGAGAAACATTTTTGAGGAGTATGTCAAAATGATTCCCATAAACAATGCTGATGCAATTATTCAACTCATGAAAAACTGGGATTTCTTTAGAACATACTTCATGAAACAATATAGATCAATATAATCAAAATATATACTGGACAGCATTAATGGGGGCTTTCTGTTTTAGATTCTTCTCAGTGTTCTTCATATTTGTCTAGTGTATGTAATGAGACTCATTTTATAGCAGCTGGATGAGATTCACAAGTAAAACCTTGAAATCTAATTTGATTTTCAATCACCAAGGTGAACATCCTCATAAAAACGAAACTCCCCATAGAACCCTCAATAATTGTCATTAGCTCTGAAATAGGCCTGGCATATACAGTAATTGGTCTCTGTGGTGATAGTCATTGTAATTTGCATATACTGCACTTGTCAGGGGAACAAAAAAAAAAAAGTCCTTTTTAAAATTCCAAAAAATTTGGAATAATGCTGTAATGGCCTGAGCTGGGGCCACATTTATGAAAGGTCAGTGTACCCTTTACCTTTTCCTGTCCTTCCTATCCATCCCCACACTCACTCACTCACTCACTTGGTGACTTATCCACCCCCTTTTTATTCATTGATTAAGTTTATCACTCTCTGTTCTGTTCAATCACTCATTCATTAACATGCATTTTCCTTTATTTCACAACTACTCTTTCACTTTTTCACTCGCTCACTTTAATACAGTGGCTAATTCATTCATTCCTTCTTTCATTCGTTTACTCCATCACTCCCTTGACGACTTATCCACTGATTTACTCTGTTCTTCTCTCTTACCTGTTCCCTAGAGCCGATTCCTTTTCGCTTTGCTGTTTATCTGTTTGTCAGTTTCCATCCATTCTGCTCTCTTCTTTTCTCTCCTTCTCTCCTTTTGTCTGTCTCTTCCATCCATTCTGCTCTCTTCTTTTCTCTCCTTCTCTCCTTTTGTCTGTCTCTTGCTCTTTCTTTCTTCACGCTCCCTTCTGGCTTGGTCATGTTAAAAAACAGTGCCTGAAGTAAATCTTTATTTCAAAGGCTGTCTGTCAGCTTTCCCAGAGAAAGAACAGTTCTTGAGCGTTGCTATGTTCTCTGTTTCTTTCTTTATTTCTCTCTCTCTCTCTCACACACACACACACACACACACACACACACACACACACAATAGAGAGCAGCAGTATAACCCATATGTGTGCCTCTCCATGGCTGTGAAGTGAGCTAGCCCGAAGCTATGGATGCTAATGAAGCCCTGATAGATTCTGCTGCTCCGTCATCGCAGTTGTGGAGAATGAATTACCAAAGAGACAGTTACAGCAATAGAGACATGGCTACCAGCTACAGAGGCCTCCTCTCTCATGCTGATGTTCCAACAGTCAAAGTGTCTCCGCTGGTTTGCAGCACAGCTCTGGTGTAATGAGGCCCTTCAGGGGACATTTGGACACATTTGGCACATTAGAAAAGTTGTCTAACAGTCAGACAATGCACAAGTCCACAGTGTGATGACGAAGATGCACAATCTGTACGGGCTTCATTAGCATCCAGAGCTTTAGGCTAGCTCACATCACCACTTCAGAGCCTGGACTGGAGGTATTCTTCTGCTCTAAGGAAGGAAGCTAGAAATATAAGTGTGGACGCCAAGCGGGGTTCGGACAAGTTTGGTTGTCATTTCCCAAATACGTGTCAAGCTGAGGTGGGGTTTCAGATTTCACCATTAAGCCTCCAAACCTTAACAGGTGTTTGCATTTCCCTCAGCTTTAACTTTGGCCTTACCTTACTCTTCTTCTGTTTTCTTCATCTTAAACAATATGCTGGATCTGGTACTTTCGAGTCACTCACTTTGTGAGGGAATGTAGCACTTCACTTTCTAAATGGTTTAAAAGTGATTTATAAATGTTTATTTAACTCATGGTTAACAGTCATAAAAACCTTAATTAACAGTCATATATACCTATAATTAACAAGCAGTCATAGCACAAATAAAAAAAGGCTATTGCTAACTATACAGTGACATTTATATCTATTTGTTTGTTTTGTTTATTTTATTTGTAGCAATATATAATATGTAACATGTTACATAAAAAATAGCATTAGGACTGAACAGGTGAAGGTTGTAAGAAATTAGTGTAGCATCTGACATGGCTCAGAATAAACATCAGGATTATTAAGCCCTGATGACCTTATCATAAATGATCATGAATTCCATTCAGAGTAAGCTTCACAGGCAGGCATACTGTGGGATTCTCCATCAAATCAAATAATCGTTTCCACAGCTAGCTGAGGATGCATAGGGCTGGTTGTGGGAGTTTGCATTTTGAGTTTGCATTTTGCATCATGAGCCAAGATGAAACCATTACTCTGACTGAAAATAAGCCACAGGGAAGATACGATCAAGGCAAACACTAGTTAGAACTATTTCAGAGCAAATGAGCATCATATCATCATCAGTATGGAAATACTCAGAGAGGAAAGAACTACCGGAGGAGCAATCTGCAATGTCTAGGTCTTTCAAGGAAGATCATGGCAACAGAAAAAAAAAAATCATTAGCGCTGTGAAGAAAAATCCCAAAATATCTGCCAAAAAAATTGGAGACAATCTGCTGAGTGTAAGGGCGAAAGTATCACTTTTCACCATTATCCTGACTAGGATTCGGAAAGAGATACAAAAATGAGACATCAGAGTTTTATTGATGGGTTACACGATGATAAACCTTTATCAAAAGCATGGAGAGATTAAATGTGGAGAAAGAAAGAGACTGCCAGACTGGAGGACTGCCCTAATAGTTATTATTGATAGTTTATTTTATGTGATAATAGTATAATTCTGAAATGCACTTTTTTGTTTACCCTTCCAAAGAATATCTCCAGGATCTTTGTTAAAAAAGGAAAACCCACTCAATATGCTGATTTAAATTCAAACAAGCTTGCCTTTGACTTGTTGAAGATGAAAAACCCTTAAACTTTGCAGCTTAGTCAAGTCTTCAGTTTTTGTGTTGCTTGAAGTCTTTGACTTCAGGCCCAGACTCAGAAAGCTCATTGTAGAGTCATCCTACGAAATCACAGCTTCCAAATTTAGACCTGACTAAAAATCTGCAGTGAACAAAAGAAGACCCAAGAACATCAAGGAACTGCATGAAGAAGTGGTCTCTCAACAAAATGACCTCCATTAGAGAAATTGCATCAGTGCTGTTAATCTCACAAGTGGAGGCTTCACAGAATTCTAAGAGTTTACAAAAAAGGTGTTACTTAAGGAACCCCAGCCTACCTATTTGTTTAAGCCAAATATAGCACCCATGTGTGGTTTGTTCAATATACTGATATTAGCTCATAAAGTGTGCCAGCAATTATAAAGGTGACAGTACTGTATCATCTTATATTGAAAATAAGAGTCAGCTAGAATGGCTTAAACACTTCTCAAATCGAGATTTTCCAGGATAAATGATATTTTGCAGCAAATATGCATACAGATCGAATGACAAAGGGGGGAAATGCTGTGAAAGCGTCATGGAAACACTGAGTTCGCAGTTACTGCATGACGCCCTTTCCTCAGTCCCTGGACACAGCCTGGCATGGAGGGCACTCACGTTTCCGTGGAAACGCTGACAGAAAGAAGTGAAGGTGAGGTCCCATGGGGCTTCATGCAAATGCTTTTAAATAACTAGTGCAAGTGCCCCTCGTACTGATAGCAGTAATAACAAATACACACCCCGCACACACTAATGGTTTATGTGTTACTTTTGGTAAATGGCACTTTGCAACTTAAGCCACATTCTATACTTAAGAAGAAACGTTAAGCAAATACCAAAAATAAGTCATCAAATTCTCACAAATCCAGCTGTTGTAGGAAGTGGATATATTCAGTGCACTCATGCTGTTAAACAAGAAGCTATTGGCTTAACCATTGTAATATTTTGCTTACAACTACAACCCACAAACTACAACTTGTGCAAAATTCAGCAGCAAAAACAGCAACACATACTAGATAATGAGGTCAATCAAGGCAGTTTTGGCATCACTCCACTGGCTGCCTGTTTTTTTTAATGGACTATTATGTTTTATAGTAAGGCTTTTTTAATTTTAATAATATAGCATCTCCATACATCCCTGAGTGCTTCATCAGCTGTTTTCCAAATCCTGTTTTAAGCTCATCCAGTCAGCCTTCTCCATATTCCAGGACCCTGAGGACCTCCAGAGCCTGCAAGAACTGCAGTGATGTCCTTAGTTCATTACTGAGATTTTGTTGGCAACAATGCTGTCAATTCCTAAAACAGAATTCAGATCAGAATCAGAAATCAGTTGTCTTTTCATTTATGGTTGCTAGGTAGATATATGCCAAAGCAAGTTGCTCCATTAGGCTTTGGTTTAAAGTCCCATTCACATTACTTCCAATCATATTAGGAAGTGGTGGTGAAATCGTCCATCATGCTTTGATTTGCAGTCAGTGAGTTTCTGTCAGATGGCAACACACTTCGCTAAAGGACTAGAAGTAAACTACTGTACGTGTGTCTGTCCCAAGCTTCAGATAAAACTTTTACCTGCTTTAGGAGTTTGTGTTTAATTTATAATCGACAAAAAATGTTCATTTAAACATTTAAACAGTGCTAAAATGTTCTTTTCTTTCTATTTGAATATTTATATCCCAATCTGATAAAAAAAAACATAATTAAAAACAGTTAAACAGCTTTATTCATTTTCTTTATTATTTTCCCAAAGTAAATGTTCAGAACAGTTGACCACAGTCTAGGTGGAATGTATTTATTTATACACTGCTGTGTGAAAGTCTTAGACACTTAAGCAAACTTTTAAGGACTTTAGTTCCAGGTTCCCCTTGACTAATGAGGGATTCATGTGATTAATCTGACAGTCATAACAAATAAGACTGGAGTGCCATTAGGAGAGGCTCTAAATGTGTTAATAAACTCAACCACATAATTCCTATTGCATTATTGCCTGTATTTATTTTTAATATTATGGGTTTTCTGTGTACGCATACCCAAATAAATACCTTTTTAAATATACTTTTCTCAGGACCTCAGGACTGCATGCTTTCTAAAGCCTCTTCATTTTCACTTGTGTTCTCACACCAGATGTGTGCATCAACATTGCCATATTTATCTAAACAGTCAAAAAACAAACCGCGCTTGCTTACTTGTTATGAAAAATTGTCACCTCTCTAGGTGATGTTTTTCTTTATTATTGAACATGGAAGGAGATCCAGCGCAGCTTTAGCATGCAGCATTACCAAAGACACAGCCTTGAACTTCATGCTTGAAAATGTCTGACTATGCAGGCCTTGTAGTCCTCTGCTGAAAAGTTGTTTGGCTTGGAGCAATAAGAGGCGGTGACCTCATTTATAAGTTTAGGATGAAGAACACATGATGTTGCTGGCAGGGGAAGGTGCATTGTGCAACGGTGAAGGGGTTCAAATGTGTCAGCTGGTTCTAATACTCATTCTGGCTTTGGCTATAACAAGCTCTTACACAGTGACACATTTTACCCATCAGATGAGAACTGTAACATTTGATTTGGTCCAGGTGTTTTCCTGCATTGTCTCCGAGGGTGTACTCACACTAGGCCCAGTCGCCAATCACAGTTGTTCCTCCACTCCCCCGCTGGTCACTGGACTGTTCTGGACCTGAGCCTGCTTACATCATCACATCTCTCTCTCCTTATCCTCATCCAGAGTGCATCCCATTCCTTCAGATACACACCGGTTCTGTTTTCCTTTCATTGTGCGATGATTCTTCAGTCCATGAGCATGAAGATAGTTGCCACTTTCACCAAATATCTCGTGTTTTGTGTCCATTTCTTACTTTACATTCTCATCGCCGCACGTTTCCCATGAACACAGCACCTCTCCGGGAGACCAGAGAAATGGCTTTGTCATCATGTTTGTTAAACAGGGAAGTTCCGTGTTCAAGTCCAGATCCAACTGAACTGTGCCAGAGCCCAGTATGAAGTGATTACCCTGGACTGTGGGGAGTCATGGGGCGGACCGCCAAATGTGAGTACACCCCGAGTCTGTCCTGGGACTTTGTCCTGGAACTTCTGTTTCAACCACGGCTCCACCTGTGACTTGTTATATCTTGGTATGCATAGTCCCTGTTTTATTTAGTGCAGTGGCTAAAGTGTGCTTTTGCCCTTCCGGCCTATGATTCCTAGTTATTATGTTTCTGTTTCCCCAAGTTCCTGGGTCCTGTTTCCTTTAGGATTCTTAGGCCTGACTAATTTTGTGTCCCAAGCTCCTTCCCACATAATTCCCTAATAATGTCTCCTACTTTACATGTGCCCTAGTTCCCATGCTCCCTCATTCTCTTGTTCCCCAAAAACAGAAAACTTCCCATACGGGAATGAAATACATTGCAGTATATTGGAATTTATGATGTCGAATTAAAAAATGTATTTAAAAATATGTTTTAAGCAATATATTCACATACCATATATTCCTCAAATATATGTGAAATATATGATTGTAAATACATCGATTCGTC
>JBBPCY010033009.1:0-14022 GCA_037974405.1 Brachyalestes nurse | reverse complement strand
CATGGAAAACATTGTTTAAACCCTTTACAATGAAGATCTGTAAAGTTATTTGGATTTTTACAACATTATTGTTAAAAATACACAGTCCTGAAAAAGGAACGTTTCTTTTTTTGTTGAGTATATATATGACTTACAGATGTATACAAACACTAAGTGAATTCTTGGAACTATTGGAAAGAACAAAGCTGTGTCTCTTGAATGCAAATGTGTGTTATTCTGTGGGGTAAGACAGCAGAATGAACAAGGTTCTGTTAGGTGGTTGGAAGGGGGGAGTAGTGTGTCCAAAACAGAGGACTTAAAATAAAAACAAGCTATTTCTGTAGAGTATATGTCAGGGGTGCCCAAACTTTTGCATAGGTCTGTATATCAAATTATTCTATTTGGGTGGTTTACACCTACCAAAATTTTATTTTGCAGCCCATGGCTCATCTGTTATTCATGTGTCATTTTCCTTTGCCAGTGATGAACAATAAACACCATTGTTGAACCCACATCTGTGTTTATTTCATAACTACATGCTTATATTTACCCACTGTTCTTTGAGGTTTACTGCCCTCCAAGACTGCATGAGTAAAAAGACAGGTTCTGTCCATCAATCAGCGAAGGTCTTACTTCTAGAACACCAAACGTGTCACAGCCTACAGGTTTACGAGAGACAGATAACGTGCTGGAGTCAGGCGTGCCGTGACTCATGCTGATTCAGAGGCACCTTGCTTATTAAGGGATAGAAGTGTAAACCTACTTTAAAGCACTGATTCATTCAGCTGGGTGGGCAGACTGATAAAAAGAGGCTTGTCTGTGCTGGTCTACAGATTCCCATATTACTTATGACTAATAAGACAACTGTGGAGTTAAAATGCCACGGATGCAGTCAGCCAGGTCTCCGGGTCAACGATTCTTTGACACGATGATGTCAGCCTTTCAACTGCTGCATTTTTTCTGAAAGTCTATGCTCTTAAGAGTATGACTGATGCTTTTAGTTTGATCTATTCAAGCGAAAGTTAATTAAAGGAAGATCAATTTGAGTGCATTCATGAGTTCACCAGAACTCCTGCTCCTTAGTTTTCAAATGATTCATTGTAATTAGATGATGCACAGCTGGCAGAGGGAAGAAAAGCGGTGCCCTTGGTCACAAATGATTATAAAGAAGAAGGTAGATGACCAGTATGATGCAAACTCATAATTCAGTCATTGAGAGAAAAAAACATGATACTATTGACTCTTAAAGGGGTACTACAAAGGTTTCACACTCTCTGCTTAATTCAGTCATTAAGATATACACAAAATGGTAACAAACTGCTTGACGTGAAATGCTCCATTCTGGAGAAATGTACTGAATCAGAATTGTTTACAGCAGTGGAGAATGGAACCAGATGTCTAGAGTGTAGCAGACTGTCTCAAAAAACTACCTCAGAAAGCTGCTGCATGAAATTATTAAACACTACCTTAGACATAATTTTGATAAAAGTTCTGAGACATCATTTGATAAAAGTTTAACGTGAATGGATTTACTTTTTTAAATCAATTCATGTTAGAGGGGTACATGCAGGTTGTTGGGTGTAGTACAAAAGCAGTGTTGAGTGGCTTAATGATAATAAGGCATACTATGGTGTGGCGTGTTTGGCCTGCAAATCAAGCTATCCAAAGACCAGGAGACACCTCTGATTCGTCTTCCTGCCACTCCAAGACCAGTTTCTCGTATCCCTCAGGTGTGCGTTTTTATCGTCTACAGCTGTTTCAGCAGAGCAAGAGTTAGTCAGAATCAAACCTAAACTGTGGTGTGTGGCACTGTAGCCTTTGAATGGGTCATTAGTCATTTTGATTAGTAACTGAAATGGCTAAATTTGTGTTGTTTTGTTCTTTTCACCGCCATTATAAAGAAGTGAGTGACTTCTTTGTGACATCTCAACAATTATATAGACATTTTGAACAACTCTCTGCAGCTGTTCTACTTCCAGATTAACTAGGCCACACCCCAACTGCAGCTATACATAATGAAATAATTATAGGTGAAAGAAGACACAGGAGACACAAAGCAGCATCAGTGTAATGTTAAAATAACTCACTGCTTTCAAAAGATGAGAAACTGTATCTGCTGTTACGAAACTCCTAATAGAAGTTGGATCACAACAGAGCAGTGTTAAGTAATGATGGACAACATGTAATCCAAATTACATAATCGGATTTCATGCTTGTAATACAAGCATTTGTAATCAGAGCATGAAATCCTTTGAAAATAAACAAAAAAACCCAGTTACAGTTACTTTCTCAGGGTTAACTTTTAGGATGATATTTTGATGCCAAGAAATCAGTCCATTTAGTTTTACACCTCATGAGTCATGTGAATAATAACCAATGCAGGGGCATGTAATGTGAAAATGCTCCATTATTTTTTCCATTCTGGAAGCAACTCGTCAAATGTTGCAGACAGAGGTTGGAAAACTGTTACCAGAATCTCCTCAGCCCTGTCTGTTGGTCTATTTTACCTCCAGGACCAGCATCAGCAGGGTTTTTCACTGTTAAACTAATTATCCTCTGAAACTGGAAGCTTTACTGAGTAGATAAATGAATGACACAAACAGTCTCATGAAGAGATAATAGATATCAAGAGACATTTTACAGTTTGGTCCCATTCCATAAAAGTTATAAAGAATGGAAGCAATGCCCTGTACAGAAGTATTGTACTGATGATACATAGCCTAGAAATGTTAGTCAGATATTCGCAACATAACCTTTCATGCTGTAATCAAACCATGTAGTCCCAGTGTCTTTATGTTTAGGGCTGATGCTATTGACTCCTGGAGAATGCATGAAACCTGAGAAAAATACTGTTAGTCTGTATAGCATCACATATTTCTTTCCTCTTCCTTGAAACTTTTGCTGTTTTCAGTGTATAGGTACACTGCTCTTGGGGAAAATGTCACACTGAATGTCAAATGTTGAACAGTGCGGCATGGGCGTCACCGCCATTCACTCTGTGGGGCACATGTCCCCCTCACATTTCATAATTATTCGTTTGGACCCACATGTAACATAAAGAAGATTTCACCCAGCGCTGTTGAATTTTGAATCTTTCTCAAAAGAATCCACTCCGCTTAATCGATAGGAGAATACACACGCCACTGGAAATCCGAGTAACCTGTGTGTGCACTGGCGATTCACTCCACTTGCATGCGATGAGTTGGCAAACCCGGAGCGGAGTTCCAGTGGTGTGTGTATTCTCCTATCGATTGAGTGGAGTGGATTCTTTCGCGAAAGATTCAAGATTCAACAGGGGTTTCCAAACACGCCCACCCCCTAAAAGGACGAGACTTTGCAACCCTGCCCCCACACCCAAACCCTGCCCCCACACCCAAACCCCGCCCCACGCTCAAACTCCGCTCCCGCGCGTAGACTGACGTGTCCCCTTCACATTAAAAATGCTTCTGACGCCCCTGGGCTGCAGACGCACGTAATGTCATCAAAAAGGTCAACCAGACTTTATCCTCTTGCTTGGCTTAAAAAAAACTACAAAAGAAGTGTCTGCTGGTGCCAGGGCTGTTGCTACACATTTCTAAAAATGTAGAAATTTGGACAAAATCCAGCCTCATGGAGCAATCCATCAACTGATGCATTATTTGAACCGCAGGGTGGCCTGGGCTGGCAAGCAACAACCTAGATGGACACCCAGTCCATTACAGAACACACACCCAGACAAACACTCATGCATGACACACTCGCATCTGGGGCAAGTTTTTAGAAAAAATACAAACCATATTCTGAAGACATAGCCTATCATTTATTTTCTTTAATAGACTACTCAACCTTACCCAGAGTGAGTTAATGTGTAGTGCTGCTATTGTGCTACACTAGTACATTGCATTAATTTAGCTGACATCAGTCTTTTTTGCTGGTAAAGCAGTACTTCTTCTTTCTCAGCATCTGGATCCACAGGAGCCTTCATTCACTGTATATTTGTCTTTCTTTCTGTATATTTTTACTTGAAGTGATCAAATTAAGCTTTATTAATGATTTTCCTGTGACTTGTGACATGTCTTGGGATATAAGACCATGTGTTTTGAGTCTATATATGGAAACAGCTCAGTAAAAAAGCATGTATATGGGCATGTCCACCTGACCACACCACTGGCATACAGGGTATTTCTCTGGAAACTGACCTAAAGGTGGGGCAGAGCAGTCAAATTTGAGACCTCTTACTACTTTATTAGCATTAAAGTAAGTAAAAGAACTCCAAAAAAACGTAGTCGTTGATGATTTCACCCTCTTACTGGAAAGTGTATGGGTTTTCTGTCCGCACACTTTACATGTCCTACTTCTGTTACGGAATATTTCCACTCCTGCTTTCTCCACGGGCTTCGAGGGCTTTTCTCCTCCACTTCTCCTTCTGTCTCCCTCTGGTGGCCACAAATGTCTTGTTCAGCACCAAAAGTGTTGATCAAAAGTCAAGCTTGTCCAATTAAACAGTGCTCTCCTGCTGTATTGTGACTTCTGTTTTCAATTACCTGAGTCCTGAGTTCTATTCCCATCCTGGTCCTGTGTGAGGTTTGCATGTTTGCATGGGTGTCCTCCCACAATCCAAAGCCGTGCACATCAGGTGAACCGGAGATGCTAAACTTTCCCCCGGGTGTGATTATGTGTGTGAGCGTGTTTGTCTGTGTGTCTGCTCTGCGATGGACTAGTTACCTGTCCAGTGTGATTCTTTGTCTTTCGTCCTGTGAGCGCTGGGATAGGGTCCAGTGCCCACCCCCTCCACAAAAGACCCAGGATACGATAAATGGCTCAGGTGTGATAAGCCTCTGCATTCGCACATCCCTTCTGAATAATCAAATGCATTTTTAGCAGCTGAAGTGTAGTGACCGTAGGACAGTCACAACCACGGTATTACTGAGGCTACAACTTAAAAAAAAAGACCGCATTGAGTTTAGGGCTGTCAACAGAAAACACGGTGCAGGAATTTGTTCATCCTGTACTTGCCCTTGGTTCCCTCCACTGCTGATATATTTGGTCATGACCTTCTTTTTTTTCAGGAAATCCTGAGAGAAAGGACATGAGCTTGAAAACAACAATGTTGGGATGTGTGCAGTAAGCGATGACATTTTCTGTTGTTTTAAACCAAGAAAATGATATAATAATCCATAGTTTTCCTTTATTGCTTATCAGTGTGTAGTAACATGCAATGAGAATATGTCATCAGTATCTGTTCCCAGTCAAACACAATCCCTCTGTTACACACGATGTCATGGCTCTTTCCCACAAGCAATAATCACATTCTTAAAAGGCAGCTTAGATCTTCTCCACTGAAAGCAGTCCTCAGGTTTGCCACTTTAAATTGCTGACTTGGAAAATATTTAACGAAAAAGCAATTATGTCTGTTTTGTTGGATTCAAAGTACCGCGGATCACGAGGCCAGCCTTTTTGCACCAGTTGCACTTTTTCGCTGACTCTAGTATCTGTGCTGTCCTGTCACAAGCCTGATGCTTGTTTCCCCACACTGTTCAACACAGTCTTTACGGAAAAGGCAACATGGACAACAGCAGAGTGAGGGCTCTGCCACCGACCCCCCCAGAAGAGGATATCAGAGAGGGAAAAGTTTATGGCAATGTTTTTGCAGAACTTGAAACAGTAGACTTGCCTTTGGGAACAACTTTAAGGTACAGTTAGTCTGATTATTATCTTCACTTTGAAAGGATGCTTTCATTAAATGTCTATCCAGTGCACTATTCATTTTAATTATACTGTGTCATGCATGTCAGACTGTAAACAAGAGGAAATCAAAACATCTGTAAAAATTTGATGCAGCTCATAACATCCTCACACTATACTGTGACCAAATTGAATGTCTGTGTAAACCTGTTTACTTTACATCCTGTTTACTTTACAGACCTCCAGCTGTGCATAAGAGTGTGAGCCTTGCAAATATTACAGTTAGACTGAATTGATAACTATATGATTAGTATTTCTATAGCAAAATAAAAAGCTAGCTTACTTTTATCATTTATAATTATCATAGTCTTTGTCACTAAGGAAGAATGAAAAGGCATGTTCATTTTACATCTGCCTTTTTGTTATTACACAAAAGTGGATACATTATAATAATATCATAAGACAATCATTTCACATTTGAGTAATAACAACAGACAAATGAAAACATGCGGTTTCATTTTCCTTATACAAATAACAATCATTAGTTGTTTAAAATTTGAACTTTTATAAGTATAAGCATACTTTTAATAAGTATATTATTATGATATTCATATAATAATGTAGATTTGTAATCATGATTATAGTATGTTCTTAGTGACAAGATTAAGATGATTATAAAGGGCAAAAGAGATTATGGTGTAAAATACATATAGCTAGCATCACTTCTTATATAATTACGCTGATAGTAAATAGTGCAGCTTCTCTTTTATTGTAGTTATAATAATAAAAACAACAATAATAATAATAATAATAATAGTAGTAGTAGTAGTAGTAGTAGTAGTAGTAGTATTTTTTTCCTAATATTTCCTAATATCTTTCAAGAAAAAATTGTAGAAGTCATGGTTAGTATAATTATGCTCTTAATAAATATGATAACTATCGTCATCATCATCATATTATTAATATTATTATTATTAGTAGTAGTAGTATAATTATATATATATTTTTTTTCCAATAATGTAGATATTATTTTTGTTGTTGTTATAAGAGCTTTTAAAACCTGTAGGAGATAGGGTTTACTGGTACAGTTGTGACCTCGTGCTGCCCCTGACTGTGCAAGTGGACTCTGATGGGCTCTGACTCCCCCTGCTGGCCGCCCCCTCTCACTGCGCCCCCCGCCGCATTTTCACAACCCAGAGCGGGCCGACATGGCGGAGAGCGGAGTCCTGGAGAGTATCACCGAGCATGAGCGGATTCTGCAGGAGATTGAGAGCACAGACACGGCCTGCGTTGGTCCGACGCTTCGGTAGGAGGTTTTCTCCTGTGTTGTGTTCTCCTGCTTTTCGTGTGGGAACGTACTGTCCCGTCCTCCGGGAGAGGTGGACTGAGTTGGGGCCTTTGTCTGCTAAACACAAGTCCGGTCCGGGGTGTGCAGGCTGGACAGCCCGGTCTCACACTCTCCCCCGCTGCATAAACACAGCTCACGGTCCAGCTGGCGGTCTGGATCAGATCATCAGCTGAACTCGGGTCTGAGAGGGAGCGGGCGGAGCAGGATGTGAGCCGGTTCAGACTGACGCTGCTGCTGCTCAGCTAACAGTCCGGCTGGCCCTGCAGCTCCTCTACAGACATGCTCTACTGTTAAAGCTTAAACAGCTTCGGTAGACCTTTTATATGTCTTTGGATAACACTGTTGTTCAGTGAAGCCTTAGACACCGTTAGATGATCGCGTTGATGCTGTAACCCCAGCATCGCTCAGTCTGTGCTCAGAAACACACGATGCTGCTAAAGAGGGACTGGCGGAAAAACATAATATTGCTAGAAAACAGCATGAAAAACTGCTTCCAAGCTTGACAAGTGTCAAATCTGCCCTCCAACCTTTTATAAACTAGCTCATACACCGTCAGTGTCCGGGGAATGCAGCCTCTGCCCAGTTTCGTAGATCCGTATGTCATCTACAGGTACACAGTTGTGGGTAAGTGTACTTGTAAATCTGCGGAACTGCGCAGGACTGCGGGAAGTCTGGCTTTTAGCAGAAAGATTGTCTGAGCTATCTGGGGGTACTGTATTTTTTAAGAAAGTGGTGATATATTAGACACTGTGGTTATATAACAACAGTCTACAATTGCTAATGCTGCAGCTGCTTAGCTAATTGCAGCACACTTTGGACCTTGACATCTATGCCCGCTTTATGATAGTGGCAGGTGAGCTGTCAGTGGGTGTGGCTTATCTAACCGGAAGCTCAGGTATACACTGAGGTCATCACGTCATTTTATAAACAAATGAAGAGCTGCGCTAGAGCTCTTAGTGATGCATGAAGTCCTAAGTGTTGACAAACCTATGGGCAATTTGTGTATTATTTAAAGTTGTTTTTTTGCCCAAAACAAAGATTTTTTTGTCATATTATGTTCTGTAGCGCATCATTTTATACCTCAGCCTATTTTGTGTTTTCTCACTACATAAAGGGACCTTTTTTGTCGAACCCATGACCTTCTGACACGGTAACCGCTAGGCCACATTACCTAGATACTTAAATAAGTACTCAAATACTTCTTATAAACACTAGGAAATCCCCCGTTATTGTGAAAGCAATCCACCCGTTAATAAATGCAGATGTGATATTCAGCGACCCAGCAGCTCTTCCTCTGCTTTAAATCCAGTCACAACCTCATCCTTTATCTCCCCAAAGTACTTTTTTTTCAAAAGTTCCACTCATCTTCAAGCTACATCAAAAGGTGGTTCTGAAATTTTAAACTGAAAGACATTAAAACACAAAGACACAAGTCTAGAATACAGGAGAAACCCAGAAAAAAAGAGAAAGGGTTACTTTTATCAATCTGCCAGATCAGGCCACCTGAAGTGGCTTTTTCAAGGTCACACCAGCTACAGGGAAGTCACCATGTTAAGGATCAATATAAAGTCTGCTTTAACTGAAAGAAATCACAAAGCATGACCAAAGATGCCGTTGAGCTGTAGTCTCCACATATTGCAACTTACTGTGAACAAGTCCTGAGTCTTCCTCTTTTGCTACATGCTAATTTCACAGATAAAATAGTATTTCTTCTTTCTTTTTTCTCCACCGCAAAGCTACATGGCTGCTGCCTTCACTTGTTAGTCATAGTCATCTCAAAGCATCGTTTCTTTCCAACTTTCATATTCACACATGAGTGGGAGCATGTTTTGGGCCTGTGTCGTCAGGATGGATTATACCTTCTGCTGTTTATTGTGTAGAACTTTTCATTACCACTAGTTTAAACCTACAAAAAAAACCCCACATACTATACTTTACTGTACTAGCAATGGTCATGGTTTTGGACACCAGTATCCTCTCACCCTGGAGGCTCTGGAAATGGAAAAGTGACCATGTTTCTTTTCCTTCATTATCTCCTCTTGCAGAAGGCAGGAAGGCCTTTGGTTTAAGGTCTGCGGTAACAGGAAGGATGAGACATTTGGACATGGGGGATTGCTTATGCTTGTTCTCTGCTTGTGTGTGAGATTTTGAAACCTTCTCTCTGTTGTCATATAAGTGGAAATCTCCAGTTTTAGCATTTAAAAAAATGTTTTCATGATTGAGCTCCAAAGCACAGTTAGAAAATTTTTTTTCTTCTGCAGGAGATCGCTAAAGACTTGTTGAATCATTTACTGACTAATGGAAAATTATTCATTTTTGCTCAAGGCTTCCATTCACACGCAAGCTCTGTCCAAGTCATACAGTCCATGGTGGAAAGAGCCATGCATGGGACACTTTCAGTTCAGAGAAATTGCTGCTGGGAGTTGATATGAGAATTATGGATGGCCATGTTAAGCAAAAATACAAGTTCGTGCTGACTGGGGCTGGGAACCTCAGGGTACCTCACGATACGATACGATTCGCGTTACATGCCTCATGATACCGATAATATCAAGATATGGCGATACTGCGACAATCGATATATTGCACAGGAGAGCCTATGATATTTATCTAATATATATATTTTTTAAATTTTTTGCACTGAAATTACTGAAATACAGTCAGTTAAAGATCAACTGCTTTTAAAGGTCCCAGGACATGCTGATTTTTTATGCTTTTATATAGGTCCCCTAATACTGTATCTGAAGTCTCTTTCCGAAATTCAGCCTTGGTGCAGAATTACAGCCACTTTGAGCCAGTCCCACAGTGAGATTTCCTGAGGACGTGACGTTTCTGCGTCTGTAGCTTTAAATGATAAGGAGGAGGAGAGAGGCGGGGCAAGGAGGAGGGAGGGGGAGGGGCCAGATTATGGTACCATGCACTAATGTTTACAGTGTATAGCAATGGCTAGTAGACCAACAGCAGCACAGTTGTCCAAATAACAAAGAAGTACAACACTTGAGTTAATGTGTGTATTCACAGACCATTCACATATATACCTGATGCTATCTACCTTTACATTTGCGACAGTAGCCTGCTAACTGGGCTGTTAGCTGCAGAGCTAATGTTACAGCCACATTCTAGGAGTAAACTAGGCTAGGGGAACTTATATTAATGTTAGAAAATCTCACAAACTGAAAATTTTCATGTCATGGGACCTTTAAATGTCTTTTTAACAGTGACAAATCAATGTAACAGCAAAATCAATGTAAACACAAATTTAAGTCCCTGCAGCTTGACATTTTGGCTTTCGTGTCAGTTTCTTCTTCACCTGGTGTTTTCCGCCCGCTTCACTGTGATTCTTGTGAGGTGCGCCCCCTGCTGGACGTCTGCGGTAGTGGCTAAATAACCGATATAGGGAAAGAGCGTACCAGTACTCGTTCGTGAGTTGAAATATCGTGATATATATCGTAAAATCAGTATTTCGTCCACTGACAATTATCCTCATGCTAACCTTTCCTCGTGTGTCTTCTGTTTAAAATGCTTTTTTGTTTTAGGCCCTTGTGCATCTTTGTTTTGTATGTGTAGAGTCTGCGTTTTTGTAATAAAAACCATCAAAAGGGAAGTTGTGCCTGTGCCTCGCCTCACTCCCTGAGCGCACACAACGTGACACTGTTCAATATATTACTTAAATGCAATGTATTCCTCAAGGCCATGATTTCTAGGAGAAGCAGGTCAAGCCTCTTCTCAAAGAAGTTAAAATATCAGTAGTTATTTGTAAAGCATACTGTGCCTATGCACTGTTGTACTTCTTTTAAATTGCTGTACTTTACTTTGTTTTGTTAACTTTTGTACTTTTTATTTTATTTTATCATTAAATGTGAAATTATTTTACGCACTCCATGTGTACTCTATTTACATT
Source organism: Brachyalestes nurse (assembly GCA_037974405.1). Classification (NCBI taxonomy): domain Eukaryota; kingdom Metazoa; phylum Chordata; class Actinopteri; order Characiformes; family Alestidae; genus Brachyalestes; species Brachyalestes nurse. The sequence continues at coordinate 3,130 of JBBPCY010033009.1, read as the reverse complement.
TGACCTTTTTTCTGTATTTTCTAGGCACACTTTTGTGTCATTTCATAACTGTAAAGCAAAAATAGCCACATTTCTTGCATAAAAGCTGCTATATAAATAAAACAGTAGTACAACTGATATTATAATTGCTACATTTACATGCATTGACGTAATTATAACATTAGGTTTCGTTACCACTATTTGGCCGCTGTAATGCGTAGTTTAAGGGACGTGTATAAAGACAAAAATAAAAGAACAGTGTGTGCATGTCTCTGTGTGTGTGTCCTCTTGAGTCCTCAGAATATTTCAAAAGTGTGAATGATTCTTAAAAAAGACAGCTGGGATGTTTCAGTCTGCTGTAGCTGTCTGATAATTGTGTTGTCTCGTTGTGACAGAGACATGCTTGACAAACAGTCGTTATTATGAGGCTCAGATTAAATTACATACAAAAAAAAGTGTGCAGCAGCCAGTGGCTATATTCATAAACCCACTGCATTTTCTTGTGTGTTTGTGTGTGTGTGTGTGTGTGTGTGTGTGTGTGTGTGTGTGTGTGTGTGTACAGGACCAGCACGTACTAGCAAACAAGGCAATTGCCTAAATCGGCAGTTGAGGAAAAGCAGGTTATCCTCACCTCTGAAGAATGTGACTAAAGAGTATGTTATTTCTATAAGTGGACTGATACATGGGATGTACAAAATACACATAAGAGTTTTAAGAGAAGAGTGAAATTCTACACATTTCTAAATCCAACACACAAGATCAAACCAGAAGAAAAAAAAAAGAACATGCCTGGCATGAGGCTAATTTAGCTAACTAGAAAGCCTGGCTGGATTTCAAAGTGTTTATTAAATGACTAAATTTAGTGTCATTTGTAACTAAAGAAAATGATGAAATTACATAAACGGGAAAGAAACCTTGAATTTCAGAAAGACAGTTTCAAACAGATGCATTCAAGCAGGCAGGCTATTTTTTATGGACAGTCTCCTTTTTAATAAATCCTGTCTTGTTAAATACACACTAATTTCCCTTTATATATGTGTGTAATATTGTAGGACAGGAACAGCACTACTTCCTTACTTCATCTCCATAGGTCACTATTTAATCAAGCTTTACATTTTTACATTCTTTTTAGTGCCGACTGCCTGCTGAGAGATCACGTTGTGTGTTTTGTATGCTTGAGTGGTCAGTTCAGATAAATGGTGAACTTCTGCTGAATTTATATGTCTAAACTGTACATACCATTGGGAATTAGAATAAAATTCAGTATTTGCAACTTGAGTGCCATCTATCACAATTCCTGCAGCAATGACTAGTGCTCTGTGTGTGTGTGTGTGTGTGTGTGTGCATACAAACAAGATTTTACATTAAGTGAAAAAAACAATATAACAAATAGAGGTGAGCTATGGTCCTGTAATTTGATATAAAATAAGTAAATTTGCAAAATAGCCTTAATGAATGTTAACTATCTGCAAATAGTTGCAAAAGCTGACAGATAATAAACTAAACCAGAGGTTCACAAAACTGCATCCTGAATCGAGTTTCCAGGCCTGTTTTTTTATGTTTCTCTAATTGCTGATGTAACCGATCAGTCATTTAATGTCACACCTACCAGAAACTGGATCTAAGGTCTGGATTTAATGACATCTGTTCTACACAGTTCCACATTCGTTTTTTGATCTTGCATGTCCTCCTCTTCTTTGCCTAGTACATAATTATTCTTTCATGATGTTAAATGCCTTCCAAATTTCTTTATCATGCCACAGGCTTTTGGTAGTCTTGATTATTTACTTTTGTGTATCTTGTCGAAGCTGAAGTAAAAGCAATGAAGCAGTCTGTCACAGACGTACCTAGCAAAGTTTCCATATGAAGATACAATGGTCCTGAAAATGGAGCTAAATAAACATTAGGTCTGTTCTGTGTAAACAAGATTTTACTACATTTGAAAGCCTTGCATCACTACAGTTTTAAACCCGGCTGCTTTTCCAAATTGTCTGTTTCTAAATGTAAGTCACTGAGCTGATGTAATTCAATGCGTTAAATTGCTTCGTGATGTCCTAAGAATTTCCAGTGGTTTAAAAAGCAGGTCTGATTGGATGGCAAGAACACTTTGCTGTACACTGTTACGCAAGTTAGCCGCATCTAGTGTCTGAAGAACAGGAGAGGTTTCCTCCACGTTTACAGCTGAAAAGGACAAGAGGAGTTCTTCATGTCAGATGAGGGGCATCATTGTCTGGAAATGTTCATTTTGCTACTTTAAAGCCTTTGGTCTGGCATCGTTGTTTAGAATGGAATCAGGTGATGGTTTGATATAAGAATACTTAAGAACAGTCGAGGAAATTTATTTATCTAATTAAGCCAGCAAGACAGAAACAGAAAGGCTACTAGACACTAAGACAGATAGGCTATAAACTCAACAACATTGTTCTTATGCTGTGGAAATCAATGGATAAAAAGGGTTCCCACCTCTAAAACGTCACTTTTAACCTACAAGCTCTTAGCAGCTTTTACATTTGCCAAGGTCTGTTTATTCTTGATATAAATGTATTATCCTACCCATCACATTGCGTGAAAATAGAGAGCTTAAAAAGGGTTCACTGGAAAGTGGGCCGAGACCTGTGGTTGTTTGATGCACACCTGAGTACAGGAGGACTGTTCATGCATGTCAAAACAAACCGTATGAAAGGAGAACTTTAGCTTGCACCAATCACGGCAGGTGTGAAAGCACCCAATGCTGAGTTTGACATTTTTGCTAAATTGCCTTCACAAACAATGACATCCTTAGAACACATTTCTGAATGAATCCAAACCAAGCTGCAAAAGTCTTTTGGTTAAAAGCTGCAATGCTCCACTTATGCAGCAGCTGAGGCAGTGGACCCACAACATGGAATCTGAGGAAACAGACCCATAACATGGAATCTGAGGCAACAGACCCGAAACATGGAATCTGAGGCAACAGACCCGTAACATGGAACCAGAGGCAACAGACCCACAACATGGAATCTGAGGCAACAGACCCATAACATGGAATCTGAGGCAACAGACCCATAACATGGAATCTGAGGCAACAGACCCATAACATGGAATCTGAGGCAACAGACCCATAACATGGAATCTGAGGCAACAGACCCATAACATGGAATCTGAGGCAACA
>JBBPCY010032930.1:0-14029 GCA_037974405.1 Brachyalestes nurse | reverse complement strand
GAGGCCTTTATAACTACACTTTCACTCTATCAGTGTAAGACTGTTAGACTTAGATGCCTAAGCTTGGGAGACAGGACTCGAGCACAAGTTGAATGCAAGAAATTAGTTCAATACAAAATAAGTTGATAGGGCATGGGGCAAGTTCTCAAATATGCAAATATAGTGATTTCGGGGTATGGAGGTTGGGGTATGGAGAAAGGACGCACCAGGGGAACTGGGATCACTGTGATTTCAATTCTTTAACTCAAAAAACACAAACAAAACAACCCCTGGAGCCAGAGCCCTCCTTTGATACGTTTCCTGTAGATCAGTCTGCCTCAGTCTGTAGACACAAGGTGAAACACTGAGATTGCCAACTCACACATCAAGCTGCATCGGAAGTCTTTCAGCCCGTGCGCATTCCGTCTTCAGGTTCTCTCATACGGCTACTGGCACCAGAGTGGTCTCAGAACATATCCATACTCCGACAAAGGCCAAGAACAACATGGGTGTCTGCACAGTCTCTGGAACGACTGGTCTGAAATACACACACACACACACACACATTCAACCAGTCATACGACGTGGACGCTTTGACATAATTACTCATTGGATTACAGACAGGTGGACCTGTGATTAGGAACCTAGCCGCCACAACTGATTGTCTTGTTCCCAATCACCACTAATTCCTGCAACATGCACTCACTGAGGCCAGAGTAAGTTAACACCTAATATTCGGGCGAAGGGCTGCGCTGCCGGGATGGCACAGACGTAACAGATACACATCCAAGTACTTACTAGTCTCTAGAGAGCGCGGCTAAAATGAGAAACTCAGTTCCTCAAACCTGTTTGTTGTGCTGGTGTTTCAGTCTTCTGCCACTGCATCTATGTCTTTCCATCCCCATGTTCAACTTTCATGACAGAGCTCAACTTGGCCAACATACTGCTACTTTCCTTGATTTAAAAAACAAAAACAACAAAAGAAAACAAATCAAATATATAGCTGAATAAATCAGAGCAACAAACTAAAACAAAATGATCACACAATACCAGTAATTCACCACATCACTGCCATCTAAATGATTTATAATTCTGTGCTTAATTGAGAAACTATGACTGTTAGTACATTAGCTAAATATTGTTGTTGGCTACTACCTATGTTTTGAACAGCAGTAATGAAAGTACTTTACTGGCTGTATTAAAGGAATAAAAATGACAATCAATTTGTTTAATTGCTGTTATTTTTATGACTATTAATCATCTCTAAAATACCATGATCAGGACAGGCCTAAAACACACCCCTAAAGCATCGAGGCATTAGCAGAGGAGATGAGACCTTACCTCAGTGTATTTGCATATGGGCCCCACGGTGGCGCAGTGGGTAACACTGTTGCCTCACATCTCCAGGGTTGGGGATTGGAATCTGGGTCCTGGACTTATATGTGCAGAGTTTGCACATTCTCCTCATGGTGGTGTGAGAGAATGGTGGCCACACCCAGGGTGAGTCCCTGCTTCATGCCTGATGGCCCCGGTATAGGCTCCAGGTACCCGCAATCTTAATAAGGATTAAGTGATTAATGAATGAATGTTGACAATTAATGAATGAATGTTGCCAAATATGATTATGTAAGAATGAATAGTAACATTGGGTACGCAACTGATTAACCTATTAATAGGTTCACATTTGCATTCCTCACTTTCTTGCTAATTTGTTATGTTGCTGGACATGTGTTATTGGTTCTGTGTATGTGATTGTTTTTCTGTTCATTTTTTCTGCTCATATTTTTGTACAGATTTTTTTATTACACACATCACTGGAACAAAACACTATAAAAAACAAGTTCACAAGAGAAAGCAATGACCATGCCAGTTAATTTTATTCTGATAAGATTTAATTCTAAAGCCATTTTGCACCATTTCTAATAATTAATCATGAAAGTCTATAAACCAGAGATCCCCAACCACCGGGCCAAGGACCGGTATCGGTCCATGAGTCATTTGGTACTGGGCCACACAGAAAGACAGAATGAAAATAGTTTATTGATTGATCAGAGTCTGAAAGATCTCGGTCACGTGATACGGTATGTCAAAAATTTAGGACACAAGCTAGCAAAAAATTAGTAAAAAAAACAAACGCACCTTGTTTTAATTGTATCTATACCAGTCTGTGAAAGTATTGTTTTGCGCAAACTGGTCAGTGGTGCAAAAAAAGTTGGGGGCCGCTGCTATAAACAACAGCTGACATTTGAAAATGGGAAATAGAAGGTTTTGTTCTGACAGTGATGATACAGTTCCAATGGGACATAGTCAAGTCATAAAATCTTTTAAATCCATTTTTGTTACTAGCTGCTCTCTACATTGTGTGAACGTTTCATCACCAATAGAACAAACAGAAATGATCTAACATTACCTCAGCAATGTCATATTGAATATCATTTTAAAGTTAAGAATGTTTTTTTCTCCTGTAAATTCCTGTTTTGAAGATACTCTGGCACTGACAATACACAGTCATATGCAAAAGTTTGAACACCCCATAACTCTTGCACAGGCCACATGTGATGTTTTTTCCCCAAATTTTGTAAATAAACAGTCATTTGCATTACATTGTACAGACAATATCTGTAGAGAATGTGTACTTATTTACACATAAATAAAATCAACAAAATATGGGCTGCTCAAGCGTTTGAATACAACAGCATATGATACATTTATGTCATACCAAATGTAAGACCCTGCGACCCCACAAAGTATAACACAAATGTGTGTGTGTGTGTCTGTTTGCAGGATGCCAAGTTTGTGGAGGAGAGAAGAAAGCAGCTGCAGGGTTACTTGCGCATGGTGATGAACAAACTGATCCAAACACTGCCCGAGTTCACTTCCCAACCCACCAAGGAAACACTGTCGCAACTGCTGCCGTTCTGCCAGTGGGTACACACAGGCACACACAACTTTATTACATCCTGCTTCAGTATTTGTTGATTCTGATACTTTTGGGGCAGCTTGTGGCCTAGTGGTTAGGGAAGTGCCCCTGCGATCAGAAGGCCATGAGCAAGATACCGTCCCCACACACTGCTCCCCGGGCACCCTGCTGGTGGCTGCCCACTGCTTGATTTGTGAACAGTTAAATGCAGAGAAAGATTTTTACATTGTTCACACTGTGTGCTGTGGTGTGTTCACACATGACTATAACGGGCCACTTTTCTTCTTTTTATTTATGAGATAAGATCACGGTGCAAAGATTGTGATGCTGGTCCATCTCTGTCATATTCATATGATTTCTTCATTTATAATTTACTGTGTTGGTAATCTTACTTTGTTCATCTTGTATTTAGGATCTGTCATTTTTCCTCAATCGCGCTGGCTAATTCTCCATGCTGTTTTTAGAAGCTCCAACTTGGCTCCTCCATCTATCAGATTCACCCTCCTTTCACACACAGCGTATCACTGAATTACTGTCAGTCCACTGACTCACAGCCAGCTCCAATTACAAACAGAAGATTAATTAAAATAAATCTCCTTCCCCTACATCAAAATGATCAGAATGAATTCAAAGGGAATTCTTGGCACAGCTTTGCAAATTATCAGCTAATTTAATGGCTTTCGGGTTGATGTAATTTGTGTGTAGGGCCAGATGAGACCTTGATGGGTACCAGTGTGGTGTGGAAGAGAAGAGATGTGTGCTGGTGTGAGAAGGATGAAATTAGGGTAGAGTGTTTTAGTGAGTATGTGTGTGTGAGAGTAAGAGAGAGAGACAAGTGTAAGGGATGTTCTGCTAAAATGTGGGTCACAGCTCCTAGCAGAACTTCCTGCTGCTCTACATCATGATTCATTTTGTTTCTGCTGATACTGTGTGTAGTGTATATTTACTATTTTGCAGACCTTTTCTCTATGTTGTAAATGTGTGGTTACCGCTGGAGGGATGACTATTCTGTGACTGTTTAGAAAATAGTTGAATGCATCTTTATTCACTATTATTATTATTATTATTATTATTTGCAAAAGACTCTCATTTTGTCAAAAATATACATGTTGCATTCAGGTAGTTATAACTGGTTGGAATTAATTTAACAAAAGAAAATGCAGTTTCAGTGCAGCTTCAGACATCACAATGCAGCAATAAATTGTTACACTGTGCTCTTATCCTGTTTGAAGAAAACAAATGAAATTTATGGTAGAGAGAAAAATGCACCAAAACCATAATTATACAATCAGCATAATTGTCCTTAATTGGAGCAGAAACAGTTTCAGTTCAAACATTGTCCTAAATGTTTTTCAAACTGCATTACATCCTGTATTATTTTACAGGATTTATATGACATATAAAGAGTATTTTTGTGTTGTGGATCTGTACCTCTCTCTCTCTCTTTCTTTCTCTTTTTATTCTCTTTTTTGCTTGACTGTCAACTTGTTTTTTTAGTCTGTTTCTTGTCTTGTCTATCTCTCCCTTTCTCCTTTATTCTATTTCACTACATCTCTCTCCAACATTCTCTGATTCAATTTCTTGCTCTCCTTCCCTGCTTTCCTCTCTCTCTCTCTCTCTCTCTGTTTTTGTCTTTCTTTTTTCTCACAATCTCTCTTATTCCGTCCTTTCCTTTCTCATTCTCTTCTTTCTCTCTTTCTGGTCCTATTTTTGCTCTCACTCCATTTTTTTCCCTCCCTACATTTCTTTGTTTCTGTCTGCTTCTTTGTGTCTCTCTTTGGTTCTGTGTGTGTGTGTGTGTGTGTGTGTGTGTGTGTGTAAGTATCAATCTTGTGTTGTTTCTCTACTCAGCACTATCTCACTTCCAGTAAGGTACAGCACTCTTTTGTGTCCTTCTAGCCAGAAATTCAGCCAAGATATCTTTGCTTTGGCTTAACGCCCCTCCTCCAACATACACAAAGAAGCCACAGGAGTATGATTTTCTCAAGTGGTCAATAGCTCCACTGGTCCATGAGTAGTGTGGTTGTCATGGTAGCCAGTGAGTGAGGTAGTGTCTCGATAATATGGTACAGCTGTGTGTGTGTGTGTGTGTGTGTGTGTGAGAGAGAGAGAGACTTTTCTTTTAGCTTTTCTTTTAGCTTTTAGCTTAGGTGTGTCTCTTTTGTCTGGGGTCTGTTTTATTCAATAAGTAAATTGATAGATGTGTTTATGTGCCTAAAATAGCCTCTACTGCTAATTTTAAATACTGCTACACTTTTGTTTATTTAAAGGGGAATTCCACTGTTGTATTTGTATTTCTGCAGAACTAAGTCATTAACATTTTATTAAATATTTAGTAAACGCACGTTGCGTCCGAAATCGCATACTTCCGTACAATATAGTATGCGAAAAACAGTATGGGAGGCGAGTAGTATGTCCGAATTCATAGTATTCGAAAACCAGTAGGCGAGAAGTACCCGGATGACCTACTGCTTTTGGCCGAATTCTGTAGTAGGCATTCGATGGACACTACACTATCCCATAAGGCAGCGGGAGAGACGGCATCATATTCGAAAAATGGCAGAAAACCGAGACGCGGCTCTTTTCAAGTGTAAGTACCTTAAGGAAAACGTTGTTCATTGTAGTTAAATTACACTTGTGAGAAAATGCCCTCTGTAAAGGTAAAAAATAATGTAATGGTAATAAAATTTTAGCGCTGTTGTGACGACACATGACACGTGACAACATCAACGCAGCGGATGTAGTACGTCCGAATTCCATTCAAACTACCCTCATTCATACTATATAGAACCTACTGTTTTAACGGTAGAGCAGTAGGTTCAAATTCAAATGTAGTATCTACTCAAGTAGTATGCGATTTCGGACGCAGCATTAGTGTTTTTTGATGTGAAATGCTCTTTTCTAGATGTCTGAAGAGGGTGACGTGCCATGAAATGGTTAAACATACACGCCCTGATGCTTGTTTTCAGATAGTTTTGAGATTTTGTGGGGGGAAGCACATTCATGAGAAGATGAGACGTACCTGTGGGATGTTGGAAAGGCAAAATATTTAGCACTATTTTACGTTACAACATTAAATACAAAACTCAAGATGTGTACGTTTACTGGTGGTTTTAGTAAAAAAAAAAACCCAAAAAAACAAAGCCTATATTGGAGACATTGCAACACTTGGATTCTTTCACCACCACCATTAAGAGTCTTGAGTACATATATTTCTCTACAATTACTTCACATCATACCACTCTGAATGGGGTTCCAGAGTGACGCAGCTGTGTAAGCATTGGTCCTGTCATCGAGAGATTGTAAGTTTGATTCTTGGTGGTGCTGCAGCCTTCTCTGGACTTGAGTGAGCATACAGTGCCTTGTAAAAGTATTCATCCCCCTTGGCATTCTCTCCATCGTGTTCCCCTACAATCTGGAATTTAAATGAATTTTGGGGGGGGGGGTTGAAATAAGACATAACAAAAAGAACCTGAACGTGCATAACTATTCATCCCTTTCCAGAGTCAAAACTTTGTGCAGCCACCTTTTGCAGCAATTACAGCGACTCTTCCGGTGCATCTCCACAAGCTTGGCATATCTAGACACTGGTATTTTTGCCCATTCTTCACTCCAAAATTGCTCCAGCTCCTTCAAGTTGGATGGGCACCGCTTGTGTACAGCAATCTTTAAATGATATCAGAGATTCTCATCTTTAAACCACTGGAGTGTCGCTTTAGCAGTTTGCTTTAGCAGTTTGTAAATTTCTCTATATTTTGCAGCAATAGCTTTTTCTTAGCCAATCTTCCATGAAGCCCAGCTCTGTGCAGTGTGTTGCTTATAGTGGTCCTATGGACAGACTCTCCCATCTCTCAAGTAGACCTGCCCAGCTCCTTCAGGGTAATCTTTGGCCTCTTGTTTGCTGCTCCGATTAATGCACTCCTTTCCCAGTCTTTGAGTTTTGGTGGACAACCCTCTCTTGGGAGGTTTGCTGTGATGCCATAATCTTTCCATTTTCTAATAATGGCCCTATATATATATGTGTGTCATGTGACAGTAAGTAATGAGAGTGTCTAAATTGTGATGTATAATTGAGATACAGGTGGTCGCGAGGAGACAGAGGAGGAAAACCTCCCCTGCATCACAGCAACGCACCTGCACCTCAAAGCCCTAACCTGTATGTAGGTGTGATGGAGCGGGAGGAGGGAAGCATCGGGGATGGGGAGGAAAGAATCAGGGACCCCCCCTTTGGAGCCAGCTCCCCTACTGACGCCCATAGGCACCCCCGTTGCCCCAAATCCGCCCAGGTCAGGGGGCCCAGGCCCATCCAGACCAGGGCCCATGGCAGCGGCACCACCGGCCCCCACAGAACCCGGGGCGGCCCACCAGACCCCACAACAGAGGAAAAACTACTCCCACCCAGGCATTCAGGCAACTCCCAGACTACATAAAACAATAGACCCCCAGGTCAGGCCCGTCCTCCCCCTCTATTGGACCCCCCCCTGCAGAGTGGATACTGACAGATGGTAAAAACATACCCACCAGCTGAAGAGGCCCCGGCTCCACCGATGCATTGACCTGCACCAGGGCCGGGCACCAGGGCAAGCACCAACCCACACTCCCAGCGGCACACCAACCAGGACACAAGCCCCCCAGGCACAGCCAGAACCCCAGCCCGGAGGCAGAGCGCCCTCAGGACCCCAAGCCCCCAGAGAGATTGGAGCCCAGAGAGATCGATCTAATGTGGCAGCAGACGCTGTGTCAAGACTAATATAGTCCAACCAACGATCTCTATATTGGTTGATATTAAGATTATTTTTATTTTTCCAGTTCATGAGGATAGTCTGCTTAGCAATGCATAAGGCGGTGAAAGCCATGTGGATTGTGTTAACCTCTGTAGTGACACCATCTAGGTCACCCAACAAGAGGAGAGGCTGGAATGGAACATTTAAGACACTTTGATAAGTCTTCACAAATCCCATACCAGAACCTCTGAACAGGTGGACAGAACCATAGATCATGTATGTAATTGTCAGGTGTATTGCCTTGACAGTGTGAGCATCAGATGACCTGTGTAGTGCACTCTATGCAGTATTTTGTATTGTATTCATTGTAAACCGATATTTCTAATCAGATCAAAGGTTTTTAAACATATCTGAGACCAGAAATTGTGGTCCCAGCTGACTGCAATAGGAAGCGATACTGATTAATCTATTTTGGAAAGTGTCCTGTACATTTTAGACAGTAATTTGGGGGTTTTGAGATTAAAGAATTCAGTCACACATGGTGGTATTTATAATTTGATATAATTAGACTTAAATTTCCTTTTTACTATGGATTTAACTTGCAAAACAATAGATAAGGAAAAAACTAAAAGGACACAGTCTGACCGGAGTGGTCAGGAAGGCGTCTGGACGTGGCCGCGCAATCCCGGAATCACAGGGATACTTTTCTCATAAACAGGACAGAATACACAATAGAAATGTTGAATATCCATGAATAAAGTCATTATTTGGGGAAAATAGTTACATGGGGAGTTAAAAACAATCAGGCAAGAGGAAGTGTTAGTCCATAACTCAGACAAACTATTAGGAATTAACTGTGTGTCCCAGTACTACAGATTCATCAATTTAACCCACAGCAACACTCACATTCCTGAGCTGAAAAACTTACACAACTGCCACTGTAAATACTATTTATTATAAACTGCACATTCTCTGTCCTGGAGCTTCTGTTATTTACACAATTTATTGCTTTTATACCTCTATTTTGCATTTTGTGCACTTGACTCTATTGCTAATGTACAGTATCTCTCATAATAGACCCCGGGGGAAAAAAGTATTTTAATTTTTTTTCATATAAATCAAGTGTTGGGGTGATAAACACCTTGCAAAGATTATTTTGTTGTTATGAAAATTGAACACTCCTCTGAAATCTTTGTGAGCAAGATATCAAAACACATTGAACATAGTTATATTAAAACAACATAGAAAAGTAGACCATGGGTCAACTTAGAACCTAGAACTTAGAACTTAGAACTAGCTGTAGGCCACTGAATAACTAATTGCACTGGGCTTTCTATTTTGCAAAAGTCTTTTCATTTATGATACTTGAGGAAGCACTGTAATTTTTCGGAGACACAGAGGAACATTTGACACTTCACACATCTTACTTATGTTTTGCTGTTGCACCCAGGCATTCTGCTTCTGAAATGACGTGGAATGTCCACTTTTCCTGTCAGGTGACTGCACTATATTTAGGGATCCAAGTATGCAGTGCGGAGAATGCCTATTGTTTTTATGCTGCTTTTTATTATTATTTTTCTGCCTCAAAACGAGTTGGGGAATAAAACCATGTGTTCTCGTTGGAATTGCAAGACACTTATTGTCAATAATTATCAAAAACTTGTACAAATGTAAAAAACAGCATGTCTGCCATATGCAAATTAAGCTTGCTGGTTTTTGCATACAATGAGTTAAACTGCAATTACTCATAAGCCCTTGGGTCAATGCTTACCAAACTTCATAAACAATTTGTATCTATATTTACCACTTGGTGCTATATTTGGATATCTTCTATATATTTTTTTATAAATAATCTGTGCAGCTCAACATGTTCTAACATGTCAGATTATATTTTTGCGCCTATATTTTCTTATTGTCTCATCTGGGTGGGGCTTCCTTTTCTTGATTTCTGGAGAAAACTCTTCATCACTCGAACCACTTAGGTCTTGTTGACATGTTTGTCCCTGAGTTATCAGTTCCTCGGCCAAAAGAACTTTGATCTCCAGGTACTGGGAGGTGTTCTTTGCAGCTCGTTGCAAGGAACAGTCTTGTCGGTACTGAAGCCATGAGTTGGTGATGGCCAAATCAATGGAGTTGGTCCCCCCATTACAGCTATAATAGCTTCCACTTTTCGTGGAAGGCTTTCAACAAAAGTTTCTTTGAGAATTTGTGCCCAATAATTCTGTAGAGCATGTGTGAGGTCAGTCACACTTCAGCTGGCCCTGTGTCTTTATCTGCTACATCTGCCTCTGAATCTTGGTCATCCTCATCTGGTTCCACATCTGGCTCCTCGTATGGGTTCTCACTCTCTCCTGTTTGGCTCACTGGACTCTCATCTTCAGAAAGATCTATATCTGAATGTCCCTCAATGCTTCTGTTAAGAATTTTCTCTGCCTCTTTCAAAAAGCTGTCTACTAGAAAAAAGTTAAATATAGCAAGTACGAAGTCCTGATGTGCACTACAGTACACATGAATAAATTAGTCATCTGCACTGAGAAAATAAATGATCTATGTTCTGAAAACTTACTCAAATGACTTATTAGATGTTCATTTTGGGAAATTAATCAAAATATAACATTAAAAAACATGTAAAATATAATTATCATGCATAACTTTCTTCATTTCCTAAAATGTGCCTATTTTGCTGGCAGCCATTTTTAAAAGACAGAAAAGGCGGGGTCAGCAAGGTCACACCCCCACTCATGTGACATCATTTTAAAGCTACAATTGTCCTCTCTAAGACACAACAGGACTTATCGAAGTGGCATGTATTGTATGAGAGATTTAAGCAAAAACACAATGTGTACTACAGTACACAAAAATGAATGAGACAGAAGCCAGTGAGGACATCTGTGTTTTATTCAGCCCTCAGAGAGTTTCTTGAGCCGAATACATGAAGCTTTCACTCCAAGCTCATATACTGATCAGCAGGGCCTTAAGGTCAGTGCTATATGTGCAGTGTATGCTGGACACTGGTTAAGAGCTCCACACACAAACATACACCTGGTCCAAGTTGAACAATGGTTCATTACTTATCCACCCTTTTTTCTTGTCTTGTGTTTTTTCCCAATTTGCCTGTTATTTATTGCACAATAAAGACGATTTGTTTATGTAGTGATATATGGTTGTTATTAAATGTTGTTAAAGCACTGTAGGCTTATATTTTCTTATTTCTCTTATGTAAAAAGAATAATTATAAATGCATGAACAAATTTTTTTCTGCAATCATCTGTAATCCATAAAGATGAAAAGGGCACTGTATATAAAATATTATTACACTATTATTATTATTATTAAATATGGCTGTGCAGTTCATTGAATTTTTATTTCAATTTTGATTTCAGCTCCAAACGATCACAAAAACAATGTAATCGACAAAAAACGATTATAATTACAATTATTTTGCCACATTAAGCTCTGCAAGTATATTCCTGTTTTGTCTTGCTTACCGAATGACACGCGCACGCGCACTAACGCATCTTCCGTCTGGTGTAGAACTGTGTGATTCATGACTTACCCGGGTGAATCACCACGCGGGTTAGCGCTCCTAAAGACCGAGTCAGTGAATCCGCCGGTTACACAGGCGAATCTGAATCGCTCAGAGAGTGGGTGAGCGCTCCTAAAGCCCGAGTCAGTGAGTCCGCCGGTTCCACAGACGAATCTGAATCGCTTAGAGAGCGGGTTAGCGCTCCTAAAGCCCGAGTCAGTGAGTCCGCTGGTTCCACAGACGAATCTGAATCGCTCAGAGAGCAGGTTTATCACTCACACGAGTGGGTCAGCGCTCCCTGGACGACAGTAATGAGTGAATCCACCTGTCAAATACAGCTGAATCGCCTTGTCCTATTGTCTTGTTTTATTTGAAAGTGATTCATTCTCATCATAAGGCATTTTACTTTCTTTTGAAAAACGATTCAAACACTTTAGTTGACTCCCAGCTGTTGATTTGGCACTGACTCAAGTGACTCACACACCCGGATCAGTTAAGTGAGTGACTCAGAGGGAGCCGAATCTTAAGACAACTTGATATGTTTTCTGTTTGCTCTGAGCTATAATGGGCCAGCTTTCCATGCTCTTGGATTGAGTTACTGACAGGAATTTATTGAATATAGTTTGCCAGAATTTTGAATACATTTACAGTATGTTCACTGTGCACTAAATGAGCAATTTTATTTTGGTTCAAAATAACTTTGTCCTATTTTTTCTTTGTAGTTTTATTAGTCGTGATAATTAATTATATTTATTTTTTTATATATATTTTGTATTTTTTTGTTTTCAAGTGATTGCACTACATTGCTGGTTTTGTTTACTTGTGTTTACTATTTTATACAATATTTGAATATTATACTTTCAGTTATTTTAAGGGAAAGTTTACATTTGCTGTTCTTTAGGTGCAATAAATGCTATATGTTTCCAGACTCAATGTGTAATCATGTTAAATAATCGTGATTTCAATATTGACCAAATTAATCATGATTATGTTTTTTTCCATAATCGAGCAGCCCTAAACCAAACTCGGTCCTCTAGTAGTGGTCCAAAAAGTGGACCAACAGAAAGGGAACTAAGTTATTTTTATGTTCACAGTGAGTTCATTTGAAAGGGAACTCGGTTCTCTTTCTCCACTTCAGCTCAGATGGGGTTTCAGTTCTTTTTCTGTTCACACTTTAAGTTCCTTACCCAACTTGCCGCCGCTGTTCCTTCACGTTCACCATTCTTAGAAATATTTTTCCACATAAGAGTAGATGGTTAAACGCTCTACCAAACTTCTACATTTCCACAAGATCTCTGCTACTATTCTTCAGCTGATGGAGAGCAAGAACGCTTTGAGTCTGACGGTAAGCCTTGAGGGCGAAAACAGTCGAAGCGAACTTGGAGCGCTTTTTGTTCAAAGCGCGTGAGTTCACTGAACCGTGCCGCGGACTCAAAGCGAACCGAACTGAGACCACCTGCCGATGTGGTCTCAGTTCGGTTCGTTTCGTTTCAAAAGTTTTTGGAGTTGGCATATTCACATATACGCAAAAATGCTGACTAATCGATCTGAGTTCGCTTTAAGGGCTGAAACGGACCAAGTGTGATAACACCCCAAATGGTCATTGAAAATAAAACTAGAGAGTGAGGGCGAGAGACAGCGAGAGAGTGTAGCTCAGGCATATTTGTTCTGAAAGGAGTCTGTTCTCTGATTCTTTGAACTGTTTTCGGTCATGCACGCCAAAAATCGCATGCATTCTAGGTTTTTCTAGGAGACGTAATACTCATAATAAAGAAATACGTTTGAATGCATACTGAATAACTATTACATTACATATTCTACAAATAAGATTCACTAATGTATGTTTCTTTTTTCCGGTTTTCAGAAAACTGCCTGTTAAAAGTCATATTATCCATGTAGTTCCTCTAAATAGCCACAAGATGGCTGAACTAGACCAAGAGACAAAATTAAATATTTTTGCTTTAAACATGAATTTGACGTTTCTTGTTTCCAGTTTATTTCAGGGAAATTGGAAATTTTCCAGTTGGGAACGTGCAATGTTTTTTTATTGAACACACAGTAAAGATGTGACCGGGGCTCACACTCGAACCACTACTTTACGGACTTTAGGACCGCACTAACTTCTGTAGTGGGCTAATGTCGTCAGCCAGGCCATCTGTTTTTTTCCTCTTTATACCATGTGGCGTGCTTTGTTAGCGTCACCATACTTACTGTCGTCACAGTTTTGATATCCAAACAGCAATATATTACCGTTTGTTTGAAAATATTTCACCAGCCGACTATTTCGCCTGCAACAAGCTATAAAGGGAGTTCAAAGAAGCGAGGTAGACGAACGACCGCAGAATGAAATCCGAGGGGATTGAGGGTTGTGAGAGATTTTTGAGCCCCGGTAAAGGCCGAGGGATCAGAGCAACGAAGCATTTTAAAGTTGGCGATCTCATTTTCGCATGCCCGGCGTATTCTTTCGTTTTGACAGTCAATGAGAGGGGTGCCCACTGCGAATTTTGCTTCACGAGGTAAGTATTCGTGTGGGTACTAAAACACTCGTGTCCGCAAGGAGAGTGAGTTAAGAGTGAAGCTTACCCACTGCAGCCCTAAACGATGGGATTGTAACCAGTTGTACAACCCCTTTCTTTTATAATCTTTTTGACAGAAAGGAAGCTTTATCCAAGTGTGGAAAATGCAAGCAAGCCTACTACTGCAATGTGGCGTGCCAGGTAAGAGACTGGTTCCGCCTCTTACAAATTCGGTCCACATGGTTTTGACGGGGTTTCATTTAACGCGTGAGAAATTCCACCGTTTTCCATTCCGATCCGATAAGGGTTAAACCAAGGCTATTAACTCAATATATACGCCGGCAGTATAGATGTATATGTCCTC
>JBBPCY010032911.1:0-14030 GCA_037974405.1 Brachyalestes nurse | reverse complement strand
TCTCTCTCTCTCTCTCTCTCTCCCTCTCTCTCTCTCTCTCTTTCTCTCTCCCTCTCTCTCTCTCTCTCTCTCTCTTTCTCTCTTTCTCCTTTTCTCCCTCTATCTCTCCGCTCTCATCCCCCTTCAGTAAGCTGCTCAGTGGCCCATTCCTCTCGGTGGATTTGGATTCAGGTGTACAGTGTGGAACAATGACTGTGGCTTTACTGCGATTAGGAAGCGTCCCTTGAGAGCGTCAAGAGGTTTGCCCCCCACTCCCCCAACACAATTAAATCAAGCTCTGTTTTAATGAGGCACCTGTTTATTAAGTCCATTCAGGGATTTGCTAGTGGAGGATGTTAGTATTCGCTCTCCGATTAAGAAGGCTGCGTAGCCTCAGCTAGCGGTGGTCAATATGACAACATTAACGTTATTTCCATTAATTTCATGAGGGGTATCTGCAGTTCTTCTTATGATCTTTTATAACAACTAGCTTATAGCCTCTGCATAAACAGCATGCAGTAGCTGTGTTCTGATTGGCTGCCTGAATCCTGCAATCTGATTGACTGTCTGAAGTCTGTATGCTGATTGGTTCTCTGGAATTTGACCTCGGATTGCCTACCTGAATCCTTCAGTCGGATTGGCTGTGTACATACTGCACCCTGACTGGCTACTTGAATTTTACCCTGATAGACAAACTGATTGACTGGCTCAATCCTAAATTCTGATTGGCAGCCTGAATCCTGTGCTCTCATTAGCTAGTTCACTGTTGGGTCATTTCCCATAATCCTAATTGGCTAACTGCATGCTCTGATTGGCTGCTTGAATTGGTTGCCTGAAACCTGTGCTTTGATACGTTACCTGAACCCTACAATGCGACTGGCTGTTTGAATCTTACAATCTGATTGGCTGCTTGAATTCTGCCCTCTGAAATTATCTAAAAAATTAACAAAATGATTTTTTATAGAGGAAATGTAAATAATAAACATTATTTATACTTATTATTTATACAAATGAATTCATACTTTATTTAACATTGTTATAATCCATTTTAATGAATTCCATAATTAAATACATTTGAATCAGCCTCTTTATACTGGTGCACCATGACACTTTGATGTAGTTACACACAACTACTAAATAATGTAGTTTCATGAATTTTTTTATAGTAGTTGACGTATTACAAATCTGAATATTAACACCTGAATAACCCGGCTAAGAGGCTGGCGGGCTGAGAGTAAAAGGTTTGTTTGGGGGCTTGGGGGTGGGGACTGGATGCTGGTACTGCAAAGGAAGAGTTCAGACGGTGTGGCAGTGAGAGGTGTGCGGTGAGCTGATATTGCAGGTGCGGTCTCAGGATGGGAAAACACTTTGTCGGGCGGAGACAATGAGAAAAAGAGCAGCAGGATCCAAGCCAAAATTCAGTCTCTTAGAGGGCTCTCTCGCAGTCTGAGGATGGGGGAATTTTTGAAACCACACTGTCACCTAGAGGTCAACTGTGCAACACCAATAAATTCAGGTCCTTTTTAAATGTATTTATGGAAGCATTTATTCATTAATTATAGTTTAGGAGAAAATATTCATTCTCAAAAAAACATAGCTACTTCAGAAACATTCAAGTAATATCCACAGGTTCTGTGGTTAGAAACAGATTAATAATGAATGCGGCAGAAGGTGGATGAATCATACAACAAATGGGCCACAGTGTGTAACTGCACACCTATAATGAAACACATGGCAGGTGTTTTCAACAAAATGCACTTAAAAGGGAATTCCACCAGTTTGTCCTGAGTCAGAACTGTTCACAGTGGTGGTGTTAGGAACCAGGTGTCTGCCTCTAAAATTTCTCTCACAGAAAGTCACACTGCCAGGATGCCTGAGATGATGTTTCAAGAGTTTTGAAAAGATTTTGGTTCTAAAACTAAACTAATTCATGTCTTGAGGCAAAATAGAGTTCAGCTTTACCACTGTTTCATCAGCAGTCCATATAAACACTCAGAAGACACATGTAGATCGATAGATTGTGTTGACACTTGTGTTGAAGATGTCTGGTTCCATTCACCACCACCGTAAAGAAATCTGGGACATTAAGTTTCTCTACAAACAAAAATTATTAGAATTATTCTTTGAAAGCCACATTGCTGGCATTACATTTCACAAGCCTCAGCTTGTGCTTCTGAAACACTCAAGCACATGTTTATAAGTACTTCATATTAATTTCACAGTCAACTGAAGATGAAGAGACAGAGACAGAGAGGGAGAGAGAGAGAGAGAGAATAAACGTCTGGCTCTGGGCCCTAGAATATAATTCAACTTATTACCTGATGAGTAGCTTACTTAATTCAGATGCTTTGTTCAGAGGAGATGCACTTGGCCTCCTCCTCTCAATACTCTATATTCATCTGCAATTGCTGCCTTTGGATATTATGAGACAAAAAAAGAAAACCCATCTTTGAGTGGATTATACCCATGCAATTACCTTCCAGATCGAGCCATTGTTCGGAGATTCCATAGCAATTATGCAGGTGATTGGTGCCGGAGAAAAGCTATTGTTCGCGCTGCAAAACCCATAGCATTGCAGCTACGTAGCAGAGGGGCTGGGGGGGATGAAAGCAACACTAATCATCCGGTAGACATTCAAGTCTAATGACCACCTACATGCAGACAACACTTCTGGCTGGCATGCTTTGTGGATGAAGCGTGCCGTCAAGTGAACTTTGTACTCTGTGAGTTATTGAGAGACTCTGATCTGAGTTTGAAGAATGGATAGGAAATTAGCATTCAAGGCCTGCGTGCCGTTCTGTAGTGGAATGGCGTGCTAATTGTACACCCCAACAGACTGCAGGGCAATCTAGGAGACTCTTTTGTACATAACTGTTACTCTGGTACTTTTCATTTAAGTACAGAAATATCTCTTCCTGTGCAGAGGACCTCCTTTAGTTCTACCATCATGGCCCATTTGCAGCTCATTTTATTTGCTAGCTAGTTAAGCTGAGCTGAGTGCTCGAGGAAGTCTGGCAGCCGGGCTGCTGACCATAGCATGTTGGCTGAACTAGCTAGGTTAGCTGATGATACCGTCGCTTTTGGACTTTTTAACATCAGGTTACTTACGAACAAGGGTGCTTTCGTTTGTGATCTTTTAGACAATCGTAACTTTGACTTTATGTGCTTGGTGGAAACCTGGAAGCGTAATGATTATTTACACCTGAATCAGGCTGTGCCCCAGGCTGTACACCTGCCAGCCTCGAACTTCCGGTAGAAGGTTGGCCTCGTGATAATCCTCAGGGAAAAGTGTAAGGTCTTCTCTGGATCTACACCTCCTTTGAGTCTGTTGCTCTACAAATCAGTGGGCACATTCCTACTATTCTAACCACGGTTTACAGACCACCCAAACAGAGTAAGGACTTTTTAGATGAATTTGCAAACTTTTTAACTTCTCTCTGTGCTTTATCGCGTAATGTCATATTGGTGGGTGATTTGAACATGCATATGGACAACTTTAATAACCCTATTGTTATGGACTGTGCATCCTGTATTGGCAGGTTTGGCTTGGAGCAGTACATTGATTTTCCCACACATATATTCTCGATCTTATTTGTTGTACTGGTGTAACCCCCATCAACTGCACTCCATCTGATTTGCCCATATCGGACCATAAACTTATATCCTTCAATGCTAATGTAACACTATCCAAAACCAAGCAATATTGCTCCATTTCTTTTTGTAATATCAATAATATTCACTTACCTACTTTTTGCAGTGGAATCAATAACCTTGCATTTAAAGATGAACTAATCACAACCGATGAGCTGGTTTCCTGTTACAATGATGGACTCCATAGTTTGCTGGACAATCTTGGATGGTTTCTTTTACTCGTTCTGCTCCCTGGTGCACCCCTGAGCTGTGTCTTCTTGAAGCTAAAGGCACATCTGACTGCTAAAACTGGGCTTGCTAAACATAAAGAAATGCATCTTTATAAGGTTACACTTCTTTATAAGGGTGCTCTTTCCACATCTAAATCTGCCTACTGCATAGAACAGTTTAGGTTAAGTTCCACTGCTCAAAGTAATATATGTATGATTTTTTTTTTATTTTATAATTTTTTATAATATAATATTTATAATATCCATCAACAGCTGACATCATCAGTGGTTACACAACACAGTATTTGTAACCTAGCACATGGTAAGCTCTGTTTAAATTCCTTGTCATTCTTTCCTGAATGTCATTGGAATCTCTAATCTTATCAAAAAATCTAAAGGCCTGCCTGCCCTCTATTGCTCCATTAATAACTAATGTTGTATATTCATCACTTACTTCTGGTTCAGTTCCTCCAGAAATGGCTGCTATAACTCCTATTTAAAAAACAGATGCTGACCCAAATAATCTTAATAATTTTAGACCAATCTCAAATCTGCCATTTTTATCTAAAATACTTGAAAAAACAGGTACATCACAGATATGTGCATACCTCACAGATACCCATCTATCTGAACAGTTTCAGTCTGGTTCTCGACCTTTCCACAGCACAGAGACAGCTTTGGTTAAAATCACTAATGACATGTTAATGGCCATTGACTCTGGGCTGTTGGCTCTTTTGGCGTTTTGGTGCTTGACCTGAGTACTGCATTTGATACAGTCCCCCATAGCATTCTGTTAGAGCGATTAACTTCAGTCGGAATCAGTGACATTACTTATACTTGGTTTTCTCTCTCTGGCCGTACACAGTTTGTCCAACTAAAGAACTTTAAATCTCAGTCAACCCTAGTCACCAGTGGGGTTCCCCAAGGCTCTGTTATGGGACATATTTTATTTTTATTTATCTCCTCCCACTTGTCAGTATCTTCAGAAGATTTAGTATTCAGTTTAATTGCTACACAGATGACACCCATCTATCCACCAAGCCAAATTCTGCTCTCCCTCCCATCATCCTCTCTAATTATCTTTCTGAAATAAAAAACTCTCTGTTAATTTTCTTAAACTTAATCATTATAAAACTGAAAATTTTCTTGTTGGAACTAAATCTATACTCAACAAAACTGATAGCATTTCTCTGACAATTGATGGATCCACAGGGTATTATTATTACCCATTTTACTCGACTCATTGTAGCTCCTTGCAGAAGGTGCATATGAAAGATCAGTACAATCAGTGTTTATTGTAGAACACTGTTTATAAACCTCGTTTCCTCCCATTTAGTGAGCCAAAAGAAATGACTACCAATAAAAGGCAAGACAATAAGTAACACATGGGCTACGGTCTTCAGTACAGTGTAAAGTCGATCTCAGAGTATGGATATAAAATTCAGACAGGGTTCCGATGTGTTACAGCAGGTTTCTGCCTTGGGCCTCTCTCAGTCACCTCCCTAGCATGGCCATTCTATTTTTAAACATGTTGTGTGTGTCCTTTTTATGTGAGCTGCCAGGAGGGCTCTGTGACCTCTGTAATTCCCCTCTGAGGCAGCCAGACAGGTACAGGTTGAGGCTGCATGACCCGAACGGTGCCTCGCTGTCAAAACACAGAGCAGACACATGCAACTGACTGCAGGTGATGCCTCTGTTAATACAATAAGGTCTAAACTGGGTCCAATATGTATTTTAAAGCATAATGCTGTATAACAGTGTTTTTCAACCAGTGTGCTGTGAGTGAGTGAGCGATTGAATGAGGGAGTGATTGAGTGAGAGCATGAGTGAGTAAGTGAGTGTATGAGAGTATGAGTGAGTGAGCAAGTGAGTCCAGTGTAAAACTCTAGTGCCTTGTTCTTGAATTGAGACAGGCCCCTGCCAGAATGGTGCAGAACTGCCAGAATGGTCTTCTGCAGAATGAGGACAAGTAAACAGATTATGAAAGACAATAAAAACTCTCATTAAAAATAACCTCATAAATAAATGTACAGCACATGTGGAGTAAAGGATGCTTCTGAAGCGGTGCTCCATACATTTTAATCAGAAGCCACTACAGCTGCGTTATTTTCAATGCGGTGCGTTCCTCGACTCGATTACAACGTACGCATGACTGATCCTCCAGCAGGGACTACAGAGGAGTGTTAATGCTCATCAGTACTGAAACCATGTTTACAAGCATGTAAATCAGATGCAGGTGCTCACTGCAACCCAGCTCTGAGCTTTGAGGGCGGGGACCCTGCCATTAATGAGATGTTAATGCCTGCACATGAATATTCCTCCTAAGGAGCTTGACAGTAGGTAGGGATGGACTGGCAATCTGTACATTCTGGAAAAATCCAGAACGGTTGCCCGGTCCTCGCTCGTCGGCTTGTCTTTCTCCTAACAACAGCAGAAGGCGCTAATACAATTAATTATTAGGTGTAAAATCCACATTTACCCCCTACCCCCAACAACAACGACGGCTCTAAGTCTGTGCTGAACTAAATCGTCTTATTGAAACTGAGAACATTATTTTACCACCATTCATCAACATTAACAGCGAGACAGCATTATTGGTTGTTGGGTGAGTAAAAGGCAACTTTTGGGATATGGTGTTGGAGGCAGATTTTCTGTAGGTATTTATGAACAATATACAGACATGAAAGACATTCACACTTTTGAAAATCTCTCTCTCGCTCCCTCTCACACACACACACATACAGAATGCCCTCTCTTTTTTCTAAAATATTCATTTTAGGATTCAGCTACATAATGTTTGACTGGGTAAATTCACAATTTATTGAATACTACTTTGCTGAATACTACTTTTATTGAATACTATTTTGTTGGTATACACTTTCATGGGAGCGCAAAGATGGGAGGTGAGGGTAATTGTATGTGGTGGACCGTTCTACCCCAAAATGCCAGGGGTGTTTTTTGTCCCAGTCCGCCCCTGATGGTAGGCCATAATAGAGCAAGTCAGGTTTGAAAAGAGGCAGATTTGTGATGGCCAGACTGGTTTGGCATCTACAAAATGGCAAAGCTTGGATGGGGTCAGCAGTGGTGAGTACCTACTAACAGGACGGACAAACTATGAAAAAGTGACAGAATGCCGGGAACCCACAATCGACTACTCGGACAGAGGGCAGTGTGTGGGTTTGGGAGTATGGGGGTGTATAACTGCAGATTGGTTGGAGAGCCCAAACTGACTCCTATCCAACACAGAAAGTGCGGCACATGAGCATCAGAACCATGGAGAAAAAGAAGGTCATGAAACATTACTCACTACTTAGTGCCCTACAAAGAGTGTGAAATATCATTGTTCACTATATGTAATGCATTACATAAGGCATAAGTCATAAACTCACTGAATACTGCACTACATAGGGCATGAAATAAAATCTCACTATATACTGTACTACATAGGGCATTAAATAGCATTACTCACTACATACACTACACTACATGCAGCATGAAATAGCATTACTCACTATGTATACTGCAATACATGCAGAATGAAAGCATCACTCACTGTACTGTGCACTATATAGGCTATAAAATCATCACTCCTTATATAATGCACAACAGAGGACATGAAGTCTTCACCCACTATTTACTGCACTACATCGAACATAAAACAGTGTCACTTGTGTTGCTCTTGTGTTTTTGGGTTTTGCAGTTTTGTCCTGTCGGCACTTGTTGTCTTGTGATGTTCAGTTCTGTTCTGCTCTTGTGTTACACCATGTGTGTATGGTCGAAATGACTGTAAAAACCTACTTGACAACGTGAATCCTTAGAGAAAGTGAAAGCAGGAGAAGGGTGCAGTGGCGCGGTACATCCATAGGGGGCAGCCGCGGGCGATGAACGGGGAGAGAGTTGCAACTGCTGAGGAGAGGAAGTTCATCTCCGTGTGTTTGTGGTGAGTTTATAAACAGTGCAGATTGTTTTTTTATTAAATTCACTTTCTGTTTATAATCATTTCTTGTTCATACGTGCATTGTAAATATGCAGCAGTGAGTATGGCAGATTGTGGTGCTGCGGTGCGGATATAATGCTAAATGCTTTTTCCAGATAAAATTGAAAACATAACATCTAATGCCGATTAAGAACGAAAAATCATCTGAGGTTCCGGTAAAAGCACGTTAAAATCCTTGCCGTTATTTAGCCATACTGGCTCCATCCCAAATGGCCCAGGATACAGGCCATCTATTCAATTTATAGTGCGTTGAATAGTACGGCAGGATATAGCGCATTAAATAGTGCACTACACACAGCACAAAATAGTGCATCGTTTCTTAGCCTTTCAGTTTGAGTAAAAAGCCAAACTGAGGAACGGAATATGGTGCTTTATGTAGTGGGCTATGTGGTGTGATTTGATAAGGCCTTGGTGGCGTACTAACTTCATCTCTTGTAGAAACTATTTAATGGACTACATCGTGCTGTATTAAATGCACTATTCAATGGACTATATCGTGCTCTATGTAATGCACTATTTGTTGCACTATGTCGTGTTGTACAGTACTACATAAAGCACGATATACTGCATTGAATAGTGCACAACATACAGCACGATATAGTATATATAATTAAATACTCCATTACACACAGCACCACATAGTGCATTAAATACTCCATTACACACAGCACCATATAGTGCATGAAATAGTTCACTACATAAAGCACGATATAGTGTATTAAATAGTTCATTGCTTACAGCATGATATGGTGCATTAAATAGTTTCTGCTAGAGATCAAGTTGGTTCTCCACCATTTCTTTGGAAATCTGAGGTAAGACGTTTGTGTTCTAGCTTGCTTGTGTTTATGAGCCTATAGCTCAGTGGCTAAGTGACACTACAAGGATTCTCTGTGGTTGTAGCCTAGTCATGCTGGGTAGTGTAGTGAAAGAACATTGATAAAAACATGGAAAAGATATAACATCAAAAATTCGGATGAGCTGTCCATGTTTCTGTTCTTTGATACGTTTTGTCATGTTGACACAGACTTGTGAAAGATGCCAGACCAGCGAGCTTTAAAGAACCCCTACCCGGACTACAGCGGTCCTGAGAGTGCGCAGGACATATTTGACGCTCATGGCAGAGTAAGCTCCACATATTTGTGCTTGTATAACTCCAGTGTGTTACCTGTGTTTTGTTCTGAGAATAATAGGATCTGCAGGTGTTTTAGCTGCACATCATTATGTAATGTATAATTGCCTTCTGGTATGCATTGCTCTGTTAACTGTAATTATGTATGTTATATAAATCTCTCTGCAGCTGACTTCTGCTTTCGCGGGCCGCATAAGCAGTAAGGTCAACGAGCTGCTGGCAGTGATGGAAAATGGTCTGAAGAACGCCGACCCGAGAGACTGCACCGGCTACACCGGCTGGTCAGGTCAGAGAAACGTGAAATGCACCTCTGGTTTAGGAATTAATATCCATGTATACCAATGAATAATCAAATAATCGGCCTAAATGCGAAGAGCTGCAAGAAAGTGAGGTGTTTTTGTCCGTTTTCTTGTTAAATTAATATAAAAAAAGTAAATACCACTGTTAGTCTATCACAAGTAGAGCTCATTTCAAACCTAAAATAAGTGATAAGTAATAAGTGATATCATTATGCAAATGAATATCAAGGCTCTTGAGGCTGCAGCATCATTTAACATTTGAATCCAGAGCTATCAGCCAGATATTACTTTCCTGTCACTATGTGTGGCCTAGTGGGTAGGATATTTGCCTCTGGACCAAGAGGTCATGGGTTCGAATCCTACCTTCAGCACACCACCACTGGGTCCCTGAGCAAGACCCTTAACCCCAAGTTGCTCCATGGAGTCTGCCCCCTGTAGTTAGGGAATGGAGGATAAAAGCATCTCACAGAAGGAACCTCTAGTGCTGCTCTCCTCTGGTTGAGTTGTGAGCTGAATTTTGTTCATTAACAGTAGATTCCACGAAAGCTGATCCACCAGTGGGTGTACTGTTGACACAGTTTATACAGAAAATGTTAATTTTTTTTTTATTATTTGACACTATTAAAATTCCTCTGCAGGAATTGCTTTACTGTATCTGCACCTGCACTCGGTCTTTGGTGACTCTTCATGCCTCCAGAAAGCCCTCGACCATGTCAACCAGAGCCTGAGGAGTCTGACCCACAGCCGGGTCACTTTCCTGTGCGGGGACGCTGGCCCACTGGCTGTGGCTGCTGTGGTCTACAATCGTCTGCAGAGGCCTCAGGAAGCAGAGGAGTGCATTGACAGGTATGATCTTTCCTACCGAATGTAGCTCTGTCACTGAAGTGAAGATGACAGTCACTTTACCAGAGTATTCTTCTTAGTCCAAAACATCATCCCACACTCTCCAGTAACATCTGATAGACGCTCTTATGTGCTTTCTGACACTGTATGGCACATTGTTATGTATAAACTTGGTCAAGGACAGACTAAAGTCAAGCTTTGAAACTTTCTACAACTTTTTTAGCGCTTATTTTCTGCCACAGTGTCAGAAACCACAGGTGTAGGTATTATGTGATAAAAGCCGTATTTTATATTACAGTAAACACCTGCAGTTGTTTTCCAGCAGTTGTCATTAGGTTCTTATTCGGAAAATACACTTTAACTTTAGCATAAGGTCCTATTTAAGGGTGTTCTCATAGAGAAAGTGATCATTTAAGCCATGTAATACAGAATACTGAGGTGGTTTCTCGAATAGGACATATCTTTGGCTTCTGTGACTTTATTCACTGTTTTGCTTCTGAATGTTTGGCCTTCCTTCAGACTGTATGTTCTGCGTTTGTGTTCCCAGGTTGCTGCAGTTGCACAAGACAGTGGTGAAGAGTTCAGGG
Organism: Brachyalestes nurse; assembly: GCA_037974405.1. NCBI lineage: Eukaryota > Metazoa > Chordata > Actinopteri > Characiformes > Alestidae > Brachyalestes > Brachyalestes nurse. Next base: position 3,336 of record JBBPCY010032911.1, on the reverse strand, counting down.
AGCCTCCCCAATGAACTGCTGTATGGACGCGTGGGCTACCTCTATGCCCTCATCTTCATCAACCAGCAGTTTCAGTATGAGAAGATCCCCTTACAGTATATTCAGCAGGTCGGCTGCTCCTCAAGTTATAAAGGGCTTGGTTTCTATCTTTGTCAGACTCTATTAAATGAGGGCATGCAAACATATCCCTGCCCCACATGCACTGTTCCACGCTGTTTTGTTGCCATATTCTAGTCCTTGGTCAGTTTCTGAACCACGGCATCCTTTGGATGGTGAACCTGGAAATATATGATTATCATCATAAATATGCTTTTTTCGAGCACATATTGGGTTTTATCCATCCTTCAAGAATGCTGTCAAATTTCATGACGAGTGCCTTAATACACTAATGATGGGTGGATAGATCGTGAGTTATTGTTTGCTTTACTGTGTGTGTGTGTGTGTCAATGTGGTTTGTTTTAGGTCTGTGATGCAGTGATGGCTGCGGGGCAGAGTCTGGCTCAGAGGATGAGAGTTGAGGAACAGACACCACTCATGTATGAGTGGTATCAGGAGCAGTATGTGGGTGCTGCACATGGCCTGTCCGGCATCTACTATTACCTAATGCAGGTAAACTTCATCATGCAGGCAGATGCATGTACCTCATACTTCCACTCACTATATTAGAAACACCTCCACTGTCCTTCCACTCACTGGCCACTTTATTAGAAACACCTCCACTGTGCTTCCACTCACTGGACACTATATTAGAAACACCTCCCCTGTCCTCTCAATCACTGGCCACTATATTAGAAACACCTCCCCTGTCCTTCCACTCACTGGACACTTTATTAAAAACACCTCCCCTGTGCTTCCACTCACTGGACACTATAATAGAAACACCTCCCCTGTCTTTCCACTCACTGGACACTATATTAAAAACACCTCCCCTGTCCTTCCACTCACTGGACACTATAATAGAAACACCTCCCCTGTGCTTCCTCTCACTGGACCAGGGGTGTCCAAACTTTTTACAATGGGGGCCTCATTTGATAAAGTGAAGATGCCCAGGGGCCAATAGTTCCTTCTGACAAAAGTTACATGAAAATACAGACTGTCATAAACAATTTCCATTGTCACAATTACCTTTATCGTTCAAATGGCAATGTAACCAAATATAAGCCACTCAGGCAGACATGAACAACTCTAAAAACACAATTCTGCCTTTCTTTTATATCTGGAGAGTCAGATAACATTGAACAAACTGTATAGAATACCGTACAGGCGCAGTTGTACGGCAATGTACACACACACACGGCTGTTCTGATAAATTATGAATTACGCTGAATTATAGGCAAATAATATGCATAATCCGTGAAAAATATATTTAATTTAAATGAGAAGAGCCTTGATAGACGTACATATCTTTAGAGGTGCATCGAGCCAATTTATACAGTCAGGTTCTAACACTGAGAAATGCTACAGTGAAGCAGAGTGTTCTGGTGATTCATGCTCCCCTGTGCAAAAATGCTCCCTTGAAGTTTATACATTAAAATGGTGCTGCCACCTTGTGGTGAAAGCAGGAATTATTGAAGAATTATTGAGGAATTATTGAGGCTTATTGAAGTTTTATGATTTGTTTATGTTGATGGAGCTAGCGAGCCATAAATAACACATTATAAGTGGACAGGCCTGCACTGGACACATTGTTGTGTTTCTACTCATTGGTCATTTTATTGGAAACACCTACCTTGTGTTCGCCCTCAATGGTCACTTTATCTGAAACACCTGTCGCAGTAAACCGACAAGAAGAAGTATTTAAAAAGTATACTGCTCCTATTATCTGCTCCCTGTGGCCCTTGAATGAACATGGTCTCTCTGCTGGTGGGTCTCCGCAGCCAGGTTTCGTGTCAGATCCAGGCAGGGTGTCTGCGCTTGTGAAGCCCAGCATGGACTTCGTGTGTCGGCTGAAGTTTCCGACAGGGAACTACCCACCGTGCATCGGGGACGAGCGGGACCTGCTGGTGCACTGGTGCCACGGCTCTCCTGGGGTCATCTACATGCTCCTGCAGGCCTACAAGGTACAAGCAAGTGCTGCACATTAATGAGTAAAGCAACTGTCATTTCCACTTTGCCTAGCATTGGATATGATAGTCTTAATTATTTCAGCCAAAAAATACATGAATTTTATTCCTATAGTACATTGAGACAGCGCTCAGACATACAGTGCATCCGGAAAGTATTCACAGCGCATTACTTTTTCCACATTTTATGTTACAGCCTTATTCCAAAATAGATTCAATTTATTTTCTTCCTCAGAATTCTTCACACAACACCCAAAACAACACCCAACACACAACATACTTATGTACATGTGATTTCTGTTTTTTTATTTTTAATAAATTTGCAAAAACCTCCAGTTCATTTTTTTCAGGTCATTATGGGGTGTTGTGTGTAGAATTCTGAAAAAATGAATTTAATCCATTTTGGAATACGGCTGTAACAAAATGTGGAAAAAGTAATGTGCTGTGAATACTTCCCGGATGCACTGTAGAAATGCTCTTCTTATATTTGATACATCAAAGCCAGTTAAAAAAGCAATATTTAATGCAGCCAATTTGCTTCAGCTAAGCTCATCAATATCAAAACTGCTCGTTTAATTAGGTCAGGAAAAGTGCTCAAAATTGCGATCCATTAAAATATGATAAATCGTCTCAGTTCGGACTGAGAAAAGAAAGATTATACCCATCCAGGTCCAAATAGTTAATTAAGGACGTTCTTTAAGCTATGGTAGTGAAAACCTGATCCTTGATGAGAGTTTTATGCAGATGTACAGCTTCTTGGTCTCAGATCAGCAGTTCTAAACAGGACTGATGGTGTTAGAGTGTCTCCTAGTGCCAGGAAATAGTGGTGCGTTGATGCCAAAGTGAAACATTCACACCTCGTTTGAGGAGTTGGAAAGCTGAACAAGTTATAAAAATATAATATATATTCAGGGTGTCATGCAATTAAAATATTAATCTAATTAATTATAAGTTTTCTGATAATGAATCTAAATTAAGAGTACACCTTTGTGCTGTAAAAGTATTTAAAAATTGTAATGAATTTTGGCATGAATAATCAACATTACAGACTTTCAACTTCTGTTTTATATAATAACTGTTTTTACGTTGTTCATGTCCAGTAATGTTTACAGCAATAAAATATGACCTAATATTCTGAGGGACAAACATTGTTCAGCAAGAACTATTATAGAACCAAGTCCATCTATAAGGCGCATGGCTGTTCTGATAAATTATGAATTACGCTGAATTATAGGCAAATAATATGCATAATCCGTGAAAAATATATTTAATT
>JBBPCY010032893.1:0-14031 GCA_037974405.1 Brachyalestes nurse | reverse complement strand
CCGTGAAACTTCACAGTCAGGTAGGGCTTGATGAGAGCTTTTCAAAAACCCCTCGTTTGCCATAATAGTCCCAGGAGTTCTGGAGTTAGAGAAAGAGATGCTCATAATTTGTAGTTTGCTGATGAATTTATGGAGAAAGCTGTAAGACGGGAGAGTTTTCAGGGATTGTACTAAACCTGCGAGAAATGAAGTACATTACACTGTAGTGACCCACCAGTTAAACAGACACAGGACTCACTGAGCTTAAACAGTTTCTTTATTAAAGTTCTCTGTAACAATCAAGATGCTGTTTTGGCCACAACTCGCAGCGCTAAAAACCTGAATCAGTAACTTTTGTCTCCGCACGCACATGCGCGCACACACACACACACACACACACTCTCTCTCTCTCTCTGTTTCTCACACACACTCCAAACACGCGCGCACGCACACACACACAATACACACACTCTCTCTCTCTCTCTCTCACACACACTCCAAACACGTGCACATGCACGCACACACACACTCTCTCTCGCGCGCTCTGTCTCTCTCTCTCTCTCTCTCTCTCTCACACACTGCAAATACACACGCGCACGCATGCTCACACACACACACACCCAAACACTCTCTCTCTCTCACACACACTCCAAACACACGCACACGCACGCACACACACTCACTCTCTCTCTCTCTCACTCGCACGCACGCACACAGACACACGCCCTTTCCATACTTCATCTAACCCCAATCTCAACGCAAATAATACAAGTGCAAAAGAACAGAACAACAAACGATTCATATTTTTAACAAATAACTTAAATAAAGCCCAGTAACTAAGGTCACCACAATACTTTAAATCTTTTTTGAACCACGGCAACATCCCTGACGACAGCGGCATTTACACTGTTAAAGGAAGTGGTAATCTTTTTCCAGACTGCTTTTTCTTTTTGTTGCTGCATTCTTCTCTAAATTTCCCAAATAAAATGTCTTTATAGGGCATATCCAGCCCCCTGCAAAGTAACAGCCAGTTGTAATTGCAGGGCGTAATCCCATAGGGGACATCTTACTATACCATGTTCTCTGTGCACATGGTATGCCCTTATTATATCATAGTTATGATTTCTGTATTTGTGTGGCGGTATGCAAAATATATCCGGACATTTTTTGAAAGCATTATTTTTTGCTTACTGTTTAAAAAAAGACTCTAGTATCGGCCGATATCCAAATTTACAATATCGGTATCGGACATAAAAAAAAGTGGTATTGTGCCATCTCTAATATATATATATATATATATATTTTTTTTTTTTTGCTTAAGGCTATATATATATATATACATATATATGGAATTTAACCCCCGCCCCCCACACACACACAGACTCACACACATCATTTTTAAGTGTGTGCTCTCTAAAAAAAAAAAAAAAAAGACCAGGATCTACGACTGTGCTCGAGTGCACAGATAAAAGGCCTTCCTATCGTGGGAAAGACGAAACTAAGATGAATGATCGTGACCTCCAGAATTATTGCTATAGATTGTGGAGAGAGTCTGTATGGTGGAATGCCCTTTATATGTGTTCTCTCATCTCATCCAGCAGAGTAAGACTGAGTGCTTCTATCTGGCAAAAGGACAGTGCATAAAAGTGCAAGGGTGCCAACATTTGTGGGCACATTTTTCAGAAAAATGTTTTAAATATATGTATAGATACATACATTGATTTCATACACACTTGTGGCAGACTTTTTTCTCATCGTATTTTCCAAAGGTGGCAATAATGATGGAGGTCATCATGGTGAAATATAAAGGCATGCGGTTTCCTTGTTTACCTTGGGCTTATGCGTTTAGCCACCGTGATGATGTCACTAAGGCTGGCCGGAGCTTTCACCTTTGCTCCGGAGCCCATCGTCATGGCAACAAGCTTCTCCGTCAGCGTGTGGCATATCTGTACGCAAACACGACCCATTCTTTGAACGACTCGATCAGTAACGAGACATTTCAAAGTAAAGTAGATATCATGCATGATTACCACTGACTTTAGAGTAGTGTGTTCATGAGGCCTGAAAAATTACCTTCAGAATGGAGATACAATGAGACACTAAGCCACTAAAAGAGAGAGAGAGAGAGAGAAAGAGAGAGATAAGAAGACTGTTGAAATCTATGGAGATGTTGGTAATGATGTTGTCTGCAATTATAATCATGAGTGGGCATTATGAGCATGCAAATGGAAATGATGAAGAGGCCATACGATGCATCCTCAATCCACTCCTCGTTCTCCAGAATGGCCTCTATGTGGGGGTTGGTTATGACCACATCATCCAGCTCCAGCTCTGAAGGCTCGCTCTGAGTCTCCATTGCACCAATCAGGTCCAGCGTGGGCCTGAGTGAGGGAAACAGACATTTTCATGTAAAAGTGTCCATTTGTCATATGGGAACACACCACAGCACACGGTGTGAACACTGTTAAATTCTTCTCTGCATTTAACCCATTGACCAAATGAAGCAGCGAGTAGCCAGGAATAAATCCAATGCCATATATAAAATCTATGTATTTGAGCGCAATATTAGGACTCTTATAGTCACGTGTGAACTATGTGAAATTTCTTCTCCGCATTTAACCAAGTGAAGCCGGAGGCTGGCACCAATGAGGGGCGCCCGGGGAGCATTGTGTTAGGATTCAAATCCATGACCTTCTGATTGCAGGGGCAGCTGCCTAACCACTAGGCCACTTTCACTCATCATTGAAGACTGTTGAAGTCTCATAGTAAAATATGGAGAAATACTGTCCTAGTTGTAAAACCTGAATTTCAAATAAGTAAAGCCTATATGTTACAATAGTATTGAAAGAGTCAGACTCTGGAATGATGGGCACTGTACAGGAGCAGTAACGAAATACATACAACACCATGTAATTGATGTAATACAAACAAAAATAAGTTGACACAGTCCTGTACAGGAAACAAACATAAATGTATGCACATTTTTAGTTCTCACTTTCTGTTTTCTGTGCGGAATATATTGGGAAAACAATTAAATATAAAATATGCCATATATTTTGCAAAAGCCCTGGCTTTTGGTATTTTTTGGTATATTAAATGAAGAGGATGTACCTATTTTCATTTGACCAGGGGTGCCTGAACTGCATACATCTCTGTCACCTATAGTCTATTGCAACACTTTAATTACAACACTTTAATGAAATTACAGTATTGCAACACTTTAATTACATTACTTTTAAAAAACAAATATCCAAAAATAATAGAGTATATAGATTACATAAATGTAATATAGTAATGAAAACAGGCTATTAATGCCCCGGACTGAAGTCCAGACTGTGTGGTTATATGCTGACCTTTGATATTTGTAACAAGTGCTTCAGAGGTCTAATTGGAAATGTAAGGAGCATGAGCTTCACTGCCCCCCCCACACTTTTTTCTCTCCCGTACTAAATTGGTTCCTGACTGGTCTGTACTGAACTATGGATAACCTCGTTAAATGGTGCTGCTATTGGTGTTTATGCAGCATTAATAAACGGTTGAGGCTGGATTGGATCAATGGAGGAATGAGAGCGGCGCTCTGCACCTCACACATTTATTGACCTGGTATTTGTCACGATCCTCATTATTTATACAGGAAACTCAGGACGCAGTTTAGCATTTCCCTAAAAGCCCATTCTAATCATTTTCACATCTTTTCGTGGGATTTCTTTACTTTTTGCACCAAACAATGAAGAATAGTATCAATAACTCTCGATATTAGTATCGATAAGCAGTATGAGGATTTACATTTATGCAATTTGGCAGGCAGCCTTTTCCAGAGCGACTTACAATCATTAGTTTGCAATTGAGGGTTAAGTGTCTTGTTCAAGGACAGAATGGTAGGGGGTTCAAACCAGCAACTTTGTGGTCATCGGGATCACAGGCATGTGTTTTACCCCTTAGGCTAGAATTACAGTTGTCTAAGTATTTTCCATCTCTGAATTTTTCCCTCCATACTTTTGTTAGCTATATAACATACGTATGTCCATTTTTAGTCATTTTTGGAGCCTCATGGTCTGGAGTGCTTACTTGGACTCTGGATGACGCAGAAGGTCAGGAGGGTGGCAGTAGCGATGGCGACACACCACCACCAGCGCCACAAACGAGGCCAGGAAGATGGTGGCCAGGACTCCGATGGCTACAATCACCACCGTCTCCATGGTGATGTTGACAGACGCAGGGGCAGCAGAATCGATCAGAGGCTTCAGCGTACGTCTGCGTCAGAGTTTATCTGAGGGAACAGAGGAAATGTGCTTTCTTTCAGACTTGTTTGCTATGCAGTAAACTGACCAAGATGCCTCTGGATTACATGAGGAACACCATAGAATGTCTCCAAGCTTTTTGTAGCAATAATAAAAAAAAACCTGAACATTTAACCCAAACCACAGCATCATCCCAGGATGATCAATAGGTATGAAAATGAAGACAGTTGTACCTGACCACTAAAAAGTCACCATTGTGAAAGTTGTTAAATGAGGTATTCCACCAATCTCTTTGATTCAGACCTGTCTAAAGTGAGACAGGTTTCTTGTAGTGCATTTCTTTGTGGTGGTGATGAATGGAACCAAGGGTCTGCAATGCAAATATAGCCATTTCATCCAAACCCACAAGTGAACCTTCACAAGTTTTGTTCTTAATAATGGATGTAAAAAATATGTTTTAGTTTAAAACTTTTTGGCAGAATTCTAAAAAATGTAAAACTGAAAAGTGGTGCTTTGAAGCTCCAACCACTACCTTCAAAAGCCACTTAATTAGTTAAATAAGATCCACCTAAATATGATCCACCTAAGTGTCGAATGATCTCAGTATGCACTTGTTCTGATAGCCCCCAGAGTCAACCCTGGTGCAACACCACTAAGAGCTACCATCAAGCAAGTGACAGCATGAAGACCAAGGAATCTTCCACACAGGTCAGAGACAAAGTTGTGAGAAGTACAGATCAGTGTTGGGTTATAAAAACATATCATAAACCCTGAACATCCCAAGGAGCACCATTAAATCCATTATTAGAAAATGGAAAGATTATGGCACCGTAGCAAACCTGCCAAGAGAGGGTTATCCACCAAAACTCACAGACCGGGAAGGGAGGGCATTAATCAGAGCAGCGACCAAGAGGCCAAAGATAACCCTGAAGGTGCCGGCGGCTCTCCTGCAGAGATGGGAGTTTCTGTCTATAGGCACAGACATATAAGCCCCACAGTGCACAGAGATGTGGAAGAAGGTGCTGTGGTCAGATGAGACTAAAATAGAAATTTTTGGCCATCAAGGACAACACTATGTCTGGCACAAACCCAACACCTCTCATCATGCTGAGAGCACCACCCCCACCGTAGAGGCTGACATTTTTTCGGGTATCCCGAGGGTCATGGGAATCCTGCAGGATGGGAAACAAAATCACTATTAATAACGTGATTGGGGCGGGACTGGAAAAAATGTAAGCGGGAGTGGGTGGGACCGGGAATTGTAATAACACTATGATAACTTTATACACAAATATACCATTTAAATAAATAAACTAATTTTGAACTCAATACTAGTTGTTCTGTCTCTTTATGCTCTCCTCCTATTTGCTTTGGTGTAGCCAGTTAAGTGAATGGCGTGCTCCACACACGCCACAGTTGGTGGCGATAGTCCCAACCACCAACAATATAAGAGAAGAAGTAGCTACTTCACGCACTTTTTAGCAGCGAAAATCATAACCAAAATGGAGGCAGACGTGAAAGCTACGCTGCAACGACTACTGTCTGAAAATACGTCAGTTGTGTTCACGGATATTTCTGGGTGGTCTGAAATAACTAAAAAGTTTTTACGCATAGAGAAAGATGGCATTAAAATGCCATACGCCAGCTGCAAGACTTATAAACAACTGATTAAGTACTATTCAGACTCAGACACGAGTGGCCTTCAGCGTCACACATGCAAAGTAGCCCTCTCGAGGCAACCAACAATTTATTCCTTCATGAAACGTAAGGTGCCAGCCACTGTAAAGTCAAAAATCACAGACGTGATGGCTCGTATGTGCAGCCAGGATCTAAGACCGTTCGCTCTTGTTGAGGGAAGATGGTTCATTGAAGTGGCTAAAGAGTGCATCAATATCGGGGCTAAATATGGAAGCAGCGTCAAGGTCGAAGATGTGCTACCGAGTGGACGCACTGTTTCTCGCCATGTTGAAGACGAATTCGAGAAAGTAAAGAAAATTATTCACGACCTACAACAGGTAGGCCTGGGTACACTGCTTCCTATTTACGATGTTTAATGTTAATGTTAATGTTTAATGTTAAGTTTTATATTTAAAGAATATATATTCTGTATATATATATGTTGATAAAAAAGTGGGGAGTGGCTCTCACTCTGATTTACTGCAAAGCATCGGCTCTTCTGATTCACTAGGAATCATTGGCTATTCTGATTCTGATTCAAGTTTGGACGCCTCGGCAGAAATACACGTGGGAAATAAGCTTATAAAAGCAAGATTTTATGTTTAGTACAGCTAAATACTGGATGTTTGTGTGTTAGAGCTGTACATTTTCACTAGTTGGATAAGGTTTTAAAAAAAGACAACGGCTGTTACTTTATTTTTAGTTATGTTCTTTTCTGACCACTTCCACCATAACATGATAAGCGATAAGATCTATTCTCAACGTCAAAATTGTTTTTTAATGTAACTTATGTCTGTGATTGTTCAGTCGTATGATAGATAGAAGGAGAAGATTGAAGGAGGTTGTATTGAAAATGTAAAAAAAACGAACATGAACTAGTTCTTTTTCAGTGTGAACTGGCACAACACTGCCCGTGTCACCCTCTACCCCACAGTGAAGCATCGTAGGGCCAGCATTGTGCAGTGGGGATGCTTTTCATCGACAGGGACTGGGAAACTGGTCAGAACTGAAGGAAAGGTGGATGCTGTAAAATATAAAGAAATTCTTGAGGGGAATCTGTTCGAGTTCTCCGGAGATTTGATACTGGGACGAAGGTTCACTTTCCAGAAGGAGAACGACCTTAGGGTTCTGCTAAAGAAACACTCCAGTGGTTTAAAGAGAAACAGGTAAATGGCCTAGAATGGCCCAGTCAAAGTCCAGTCCTCAATACAATTGATTATCTCTGGGATGATTAAAAGATACAAACCCCCCAACATTCCTTTTAAATTCCATGTTGTAAGGGAATAAGATAAGAGAGAATGCCAAGAGGGGGTGAAAACTTTTGGCACTGTAACTCCGCCCCCATCAAACACCCACCCATCAGACTCTATAACTCCTCCCCCTGTCACACACCCACCCATCAGACTCTATAACTCCTCCCCCTGTCACACGCCCACCCATCAGACTCTATAACTCCTCCCACTGTCACACACCCACCCATCAAACACTATAACTCCTCCCCCTGTCACACACCCACCCATCAAACACTATAACAGATACTTTATGCTCTCTTTGTGTTTTAAAGATTTATTTAAAGGATTATTTAAAGGATTTTGTCTCAGTAAAAACTCAGGTCACGCAGGATGTGTCTGCAGGCACACTGAGTAACAAACACAAACTAAATAACATAAAATTACTTGCCAAAATGTCAGCGAGGGTACACACACACATACACACACACACACACTGAGTGGTTAGGATGTAATGTAATATAAACACCCTGACATGTCTGTGCTCTGATAAAGGCAAACAGTAGAAAAAAATAAACACAATAAACAAATAATTGTTATTATTATTCTTATTTTTACCTAGGTATTATTATTACCTAGAGAGTAGACATGTAGCAACTCAAGTGCTAAACAATGCTAATAAAATAAAATAAAATAAAACCGGCAATCTTTGAGTGTTCCATACTTTCATACTTTATTGTTTAGAATTTGTGTATCAAAAGAACAAGTGTGTGTGTGTGTGTGTGTGTGTGTGTGTAAAGTAGAACTCTAGTAAGTTTGTGTGTGTTTTTGCATCTATCAGAGCCACACCTAGGAGACCTTTAACCCAGAGCTTAGTTAATTATTACATTTCCTCATAGTCTTGGTGTTAGTGGGTGTCGGTACTACACTGTCCGTACTGTATATTATGGATGTGTGTGTGTGGGAGGGGGGTAGGTGTATTTGTGATATGCAAACTGTCAAAACAGTGTAAATGTACTCTCAAAGGGAAAATATGGTCCTTAAGGTCCAATTGTGTGCCTTAAATGTAAAGGTACTCAACATTCCCCTTCACAAGGGCTTATTTGTGCTTTCATAATGTAACCTTGAATTAGTAGAAGAAAAGAAAAAGCCAGGAGTTGAGAGAGGGAGGCAGCGCAGTAATTGTTATATTTGTTTTGAATGTTAGTCGTTATAATTGAGTTCTATTCTTTTAATAAAGCTACAGTGGATGTAACCTTAGAGGAGCAATGACTTGAGGGATACAGTTTAGTTACAGTTTCTACAAGTAAAAAAACAAAACAAATGATTTTCAAAAACACACATTTCTGGTTTATTTCTGTACTATCAAGTGTACTAAATGCTTTGGTTCAAGTGAAGGAACCATAATGAAGAAATGAACCATTATTTTACTCTTTATGTTTCAGCGTTACACACAAAATAATAATCAGGCATACACTGTTTGGACAAAAGTATTGGGACGCCTGACCATTACACCAGAAGGGACTTTACTGATATTGCATAGACTTTAATAGGGAGTTGGTTCCCCCTTTTGCAGCTATAACAGCTTCCACTCTTGTTGGAAGGCTTTCCACAAGATTTTGGAGTTTCTGTGGGAATTTGTGTCCATTCATTCTACAGAGCATTTATGAGGTCAGACACTGATGTTGGACGAGAAGGTTCATCCCAAAGGTGCTGGATGGAATAAGTCAGGGCTCTGAGTGGGCCAGTCTATACCAACTATATGTTTACTGTATCTGAATGCAATGTCGTTAAAGTTCCTGTTGGTGTATTGGTCATGCGGCCCAATACCTTTGTCCGTGTAGTGTACTTTGGGGAAAACAAAAGTGACAAACTGGTCAGTTTCTCAGTCCTGGCCAGTTTCTCAGCATGGTAGTGTGTGTAGCCCACCTTTTACCATCCACTTTATTCTGATAGGAGGCACCTGGAGTTCCAGGAATAGTGAAAATGTATTTGGGGTTCAGTTTAAATTTCATGTTAATAAAAACCAGTGTAATGCTACTCGTTTGATTTTTTACTGATACCATCGCTGTTTTAGTGATCTTAGGCCTTTGCCTCTGTGAACGTTTTGGGGGGTTGGGGTGTTAGGCAGGCACTAGCGAGACACAAAGAATTTCAAATATGCCCATTTCCCTACTGCAGGGCCGTAAGACTTAAACTCTAGACGGCCACAGCAGGGCAGAGTACAGCCTATACTCTGAACAGTACTGTAGCATATACCCTGCATAATATCATAGCATACACTCTGCACAGTATTACAGTATATATTCTGCATAGTATTATAGCATATACTCAACAAAGCATTATAGTGTATACTCTACATAGTACACTGGATAGTATTGAAGCACGTACTCTGCATAATATTTTTAACATATACTCTGCATAGCTTTAAAGCATATACTCTGCATAGTATAATAGCATATACTCTGCATGGTATTAAAGCATAAACTCTGCATACTATCATAGCATATACTCTGCATAGTGTAATAGCATATACTCTGCATAGTGTAATAGCATATACTCTGCATAGTGTAATAGCATATAATCTGCATAGTGTAATAGCATATACTCTGCATAGTGTAATAGCATATAATCTGCATAGTGTAATAGCATGTACTCTGCATAGTGTAATAGCATGTACTCTGCATAGTGTAATAGCATATACTCTGCATAGTATTACAGTACATACTATGAACAGTACTATAGCACATACTCTGCATAGTATTATAGCATATAGACTGCATAGTGTGGCATTAGTCTGACTCAGCTTATAGATCATCACTAAGGTGATCAGCAGAACTAAATGTGATATAAAAGAAATAATTCTTATCTCCGAAGTGCTGCCTCACTTAAATTTGCCTGAGACGCTGACACTGGAAAGCTGCTGGACTCTAAACACTACCAGACAACTGGCCCTATCACACAATCATCTAATATCCCATTTATTGCTTAATTAGGTGTGACAATAACGTTACAGCGAGATGTGAAAGAACTCGATAAGCCTTATTCTCTTCACAGGGGTTTTCTGCCAGGCACTGAGATAAGGGAAACTGAGCCAGGCTAAAGCTTTTTTACTAGCCTGAGCAAATAAGTGGGGCCACACTGCAACAAATCAGGTCTATCTTAAAAGTTCTAATAGTTCTAATTTGTCCTAACAGCGATTGTTTGAGCCAGTACATAACAAGAGCGGGGATTGTGATGTAATCTGCTTAATGCTGGTGAAGGTAAATGTGCTTGAGGCTAAATCATGTGTATGCACTAGGTCTTGTAAAGTGTTGAGCATGGGCGTGATGGAGAATGCGACATATGACACTTTTCCACTGGCAAAAGAAACCGCGCCGTACTGTGAAAAAATGTTTTTTGGATTACAAATAAAGCGAACCGTACCCAAGTCGTACCTGTGCTGTCACGGTGCTCCCTGATGGCAGGGCCAAAAGTTGGCCACCACCGTACTGACTGCTTTTTGATTGGTCAAAATGTTGTCATGACAACAGACTGACTCAGCAAGAGGCCGTTGTTGTTGTTGTTTTTTTTACAAATAACAACAGCAGGATAGCATAGAGAACTAAATAAAGAAAATCACTCAATCAGTACTTTTAGATCTTATAGGAGCACTAACCAGGTGGAGGGTCACGTTTTAGTTGTCGAAAATCTTATTTTTGTAAGATATACCTCTGTATGTACTAGACAAGCAAGTTCCTCCTTAACTACTAACATATAAGTGTAAGATAGTACCTGAGGCCTGATAAACAACCAAAATTATATATTGTGTCATTATAAACAGTTCTTTGAGATTACTCAAAGCTTGATAAAGCTCTTTATGGCGAAGGGAATGGAACTTCCCCTGGAGCTGCACACACAAAGCTTACTCAGGATTTTTTCATATTAATGGCTCACCAAGTATTGTTTTCATGCCACATTTACGTAGATCTGCACAGGTTGCATTCCTGTTTTGTATGATAGTTTTTTACTTCATTTGTGAGATAAATGGAGGTCAAGAGGTCACTAGGCACTAGACTCTAATTTCTGATTGTCTGAGGCAGTGTGGCTAGGCAAAATGTATACGAAAGTGTTTCAAAAAAGATAGACCAGAGTAACCCTGACACGACTGTTTACACTGAAACAGGAAAGGAGGGAGGGTTTGCACTTTAAGGTCTGCAGAAGGACACAGTGACTTCAACAAGACCACATGTACAAGCACAAACTGCTGTGTGTGTGTGTGTGTGTGTGTGTGTTTTATACACACACATATTTAGGAAGTGTATATACAGGAAACATGGATTTGGAACTTTGTAGTTTCTATTGTTTTGCTGAACTTTATAACCTATTGGGATGTACCGATTTAAAGCCCATGCTCTAATATAATGAAGACATTTTTACATGAACATCTGCAAACAGCAGCCCAGGATGAATGTATGGATCACACACACACTCACCATTTACTCAAAAACACAAGCTTCTATACATGATCCACAACATGCACTCCCAACTTTGTAAACAATTTAGGGAATCTTGGTTACTTATATCTTAAGGTCAAACGTTTCTCTTCCTTTTGCAAAAAAACCCCAAATCTAGATCATGTTATCTACACATCAATAAACCTAAAATGGCGATAATAATAAAATATCAGAATCCTGTTTACAGGGTGGGCTTGGATAGAAAACCTCCAGACTAGATTTTCCAGGTTTTAGCTTCTATTCTAGATGTTTTACCCAGTTTACTTTTTGTTAAAAACCAGACTTTTAGCCAACATCCCAGAAGTTTTACTTGAAATTCAAAGACTCTGGAGTCAGTAGGAATGGTGGTCTTTGTCTTCAAACCTGGTCAGTTCTTGCCTTTGCACAGAAATGGAGAGAACAAAGTATGTCTGCATTTAAACTCACTGGAAACTTAAATGTTTTCCACTTCTGGAATATAATAACACACTCCTAAAGACATCATGTCTGAAGTAAAACATTCATCCTTTTTAACAGGAATGCTTCATTCTCTTACCTGTATTTGTCCATGTTTTTCTTTTTTCTCACGAGATTCTCCTCGCGAAACAAAGCACCCAAAGCGCGCGCGAGGCGGAGACGGCGCGGAGGTCTCCAGAGCGCGTGGTGATAAAGTAGCCGAACACCGGAGATCTGAACTTCGCTCGGCTTTTTTCGGCTTTTACCGGCAGGTGGCAGGCACGAGCCGAGAAACAGGTGGGCCCTTATTACCCACCCGTATTCAGACAAGCCCCGCCCCCCTGGACTGGGATTGGCTGGCAGGTCAAATTGACAAGCCTATCCTGAAACGGGCCTATCCTGATCAGGAATAGGGACAATAAGATAAGATTAAATAAAATGAGATGAGATTAAATGAGATGGAATGAGATAAGACAAGACAAAGATAACCCTTTATTAGTCCCACAGGTGGGAACTTTGCAGTGTTAAAACAGTAATGTAGGCAGAATAGAATAGAATAAAAACTATACGATAAAACAGTGTAATATAAAAAGTACACTATACTAATAATACAAAAATATACATATTTTTGTATGTATGTGTGTTGGAGTGTCCTCCGTTGTTTGGTAGCAGCAGCCATTATTGAAAAACAGCAATAATGAAGCAGAAAATTTGCATGTTGCACACAGTAATATTTTACCTGAAAAATTGCACATGTTGCACCAGAAATACTGCACACAAGAGAAACTATTTCACTTATCAATTAACTGCGCTTTGGATTTAGTTCAGTTCAGTTGTGTTCTGTTCAGTTCAGCTCAGTGTTTGTCTCTCAGACTCTACAGAGAAGTTTGTCTGTAAGAAGCTTTTCCAGAAATCCAGATGCACCTCTAGCCCCCCACTGAGCAAAATCAGGGAGGAAGATGTCTTCAGAGCTTGAAGGAGAAACAGACTGCAGAGGGAAAAGGACAATAATGAAAGAAAGAAAAAAAGGAAAGAAAGGAATCTGACTGCACTGAAAAAAGAGAGAAACAGACTGCACTGAACAAAAAGAAAAAGAGAGAGTCAGATTGCACTTGAGAAACGAGAAAGGAGAATCAGACTGAAAAGGGGAAAAGAATAAATGGGACTACATTAAAAAAAAGAGAGAGAGAGAAAAGGACTGCAGTAAAAAAAATATCCAACTACACCGACAATCAAGAAAAAGAGAATCAAACTATGTTGGATAAAAAACTGCACCAGAATCAGAAGACCAGAAGATCAGAAAAAAACAGAAACTGCACTGAAAAAAGAATTGGACTAATGGAAGGGAAAAAAGAGAATCAAAAGTAAGAAAAAACTGACCCTGTACTACATCAACATGTAAGGAGGAGTGTCAGTGAAGCGAGTCTGCCTTCATACACACATTTGTGAAGATTAATCCTCTTTTTGTCATGTTTAAAAGAAGATGTAAAAGATCAGTCTTCTCATGAAAAAAAAACTGTTAAAAGCCTTTATGTATGAACTTATTTAAAGTTATTGAATGAACGTTTGATTTTATGCCTTTATGTGTTTCCTTCTCCCCCTGGTGTTCATTTGTAAATTGATTTATTTCTTTTATGTATTCTTCTTACTCATTGTGTGTTTTTTTTCTTTAATGATAATTGGAATAACACCACCATCAACAACAACAGCAACAGTGTTTGCTGTGGTGAAACTTTAATTATTAAATTGTGGCTTTCGCTCCTTTGCCCAGGTCAAGGATGGTCTCTTGCAGCCCCCAGAAGAATTTTCCTTTAGTCTTTCGATGGATCTGAGCAGCTCTTTTCATGTCTGCTCATTTCCCTCAGTTAGGAACCTTCCTAATCAAAGGAGAAGGAATCTGAGGAGAGACTGAGTGTGTTGGGAGGAGGATGCTGAGGAGAGACTGAGTGTGTTGGGAGGAGGATGTTGAGGAGA
>JBBPCY010032882.1:0-14032 GCA_037974405.1 Brachyalestes nurse | reverse complement strand
CACACACACACACACACACACACACACACACACACACCCTCACACACACACACACACACACACACACACACACACACACACACACACACACACTACATACACTATACACACACACACTATACACACACACACACACTCACACACACACACACACACACACTATACACACACACACACACACACACACACACACACACACTCATACACACACACACTCATACACACACACACACTCATACACACACACACACACTGGACCCTCCCCTTGCTCTCGGCCAGTGGGAAGAGGCAGAGAAACGGTAGCTTCTCCCTCTCCCCCTCCTCTCCTCTCCTCTCCTCTTTCATCCCTCCTTCCTTCCTTGTAGCGTCTCTCCTCCTCTCCTGACCACCACACCTCTGCTCTCGTCCACCGCTGACCACTGCAACGGAGACCACGAGGTACTAGCCGCTCTCTCTCTCTCTCTCTCCTTCCATCTCTCTCCTCTCTTTTCCTTCTTTCCTGTTTTGTGTAACTTTTCCTTGCTTTGCTCTCCTCCCGTCTCCGTCCTGCTCGTTCGCTCTGAAGCCCCGGGACGTGACCAGAAGACCCCCTGACCACATCCCTGCCCCTGGACGGGATGGTGGAACCAAAGCTGCCGCACTGTGTTCTTACGCCGTCCCGTTTCTAGATCATTATAATGGACTATTGATGGGAAAGTCGGAGCATGAGGCGCAGGTGTAGAGATGCCACATGGCACCTCTGCGGCACCAGGCAAACGCCACGAGTTTGGAAAAATTTCTGAAATTGTTTCTAGTTTCGTTTCGCTCGTCGGCCCGCATCCACTGGGTCACACTGAGGGTCCATCCGCAACCCAGTGGGTCCACATGGCAGGTTCTGGCTGGGCTGGGCTTGGCTGGGCTGAACTGGGCAGGACTATCTCCAAAAAAATTGGGTCGATTTCTTTCTCAGAAATGGCCAAAAGGCATTAATTTGTGAAACGGGTTCATTTTTCATGTTGTGCATTTTACACGACTGGTCTTGTTCTACCACTGAGGGGGTACATTTTTAAAAAATCTGGACTCGCCTCATGGGGCCAGTTTTCAATATTCATTTTGCCATAATTTGGGCGGTTTCGCCATTTCAGCTCTAAAAACAGCATGAGGTCGAGGAGGGTCCCGAAACTGGTGATGGAAGCTGGGTGGGTGTGTGTTTGTGTGTGTGTGTGGAGGGGGAATATGGGGGTTGCGGTGGGGGTGGGGGGGGCGTGAGCTCATATTTCATATCCACACATGACGCTGGTGTTTTTTTTGCCTCTGATAACGCCCGCTGGATGGCTCCTAGAGTTTCTGGTGGACTTGCTGGCCATATGGTTTCCAAGAAACCAGTCAGGCTGCTGAAAGTGGCCCCATGGACCCTCTGACTGTCCCTGGAATGGTCAAATTGATTGGTTTTCGTGGTTACACCAAATGCAGTCGTTTGTACAGTAGCCATCGTTACAGCTACTCTGACTGTCTGCACACTTTTGGCCATATTTACAGATTCCAGCATTACATGGTGTCAGAAACCGCATAAGCACGTCGAACCAAACAATCAAACTTCAGACACCAAGGCTGGCGGTAAAAATTGTAGATTTCGCTTTTTTCCGTCAAACTATTCCTTTAAGCTTTGGTGTGTGTGTGTGTGTGTGTGTGTGTAGGGGGGTGTTGAATCAACGTGTTTGCGATGTGATGAGTGTGCATGTGCCCAGCGCAAACCTTTTCAAATGGAAAACGCAGTGGGCTCGACCTCACGGCCCCCCTCTACTGGCCCTAGTATTGATTAGTTAATAGTATTATTTGTGGAGTGTGCCTTGGCAGGCTTGGGCTTTGTGTGTGTGTGTGTGTGTGTGCGTGTGTTTGGTCAACAGAAGGCCCGAGCGGTGGTCATCTTCCAGCATTGCGTCCTTTCGCACCGAAGGTCGAAGGAGGTCAGTGGA
Source organism: Brachyalestes nurse (assembly GCA_037974405.1). Classification (NCBI taxonomy): domain Eukaryota; kingdom Metazoa; phylum Chordata; class Actinopteri; order Characiformes; family Alestidae; genus Brachyalestes; species Brachyalestes nurse. Next base: position 12,077 of record JBBPCY010032882.1, on the reverse strand, counting down.
GGCCAGAGGTTAATAGGGTTTCCCCCCAAGAGGAGCGAGGTCATGCAGGAGGAGAATGAGGCCGATCAATCGGGCCCAAGCAGCCTCGGCCCCGGCCCGGCGACCCGGACAGGTCACTCGCCGTTGGGGCCCAAATGGAAAAGATGCAAATATGATGATTTGCGTGAGTTTTTAACCCTTTAAAGAAACATCCTACCAATTTTCAGCCCAAATTTCCACCAGTATCGAAGGGTGGGATACCCTGAGGCCAATGGGCATCTTCACATCAGCTTCTATTATAAATCAGTGGCTCTTATAGTTCTGAGTCAGTTCTGTTGTTGTGAGGTGAGTGGGGTCTGGACTCGCATACGGACCCTCAGTCCAGGCTCTGAATGTGGAAAACAGGCCACATAAGCTACCGTATCTCCAGAGTTTTGGGAAATCGGCTTGGTGTAGTTACAGAAAGGAGAAAGAAAGAACGCCCTCACTTCGTGACTCCTGTATTTTTTTTGGCCATGATGAACAAATATCTTTAAAATAATTTACTTTAACCCCTTATTTTAGCTCACAAGTTTACCCCATTATTGCAGATAGACACAAAATTGAATTATATACCCTTTATTTGGAGTATTTTGCAAATCAGTCAGCCATAGGGAAAGATTTTAGAAATAAATATAAAAAAGAAATAGATTACTGGCATTCAGTGACCATCATTTGTCCTAAAACTGTTCTAATATCAGCCCTTCAAACTCATTTTTACAGCTGTGATAACACAAGCATGTATTAACTATTAAAACTGAATAGAAAAAAATCGAAAGTTACATTTTTTCTGTGATCTGAATTGCACAGAACAAATTCGTAATAGAGAATGCAAACTAAATATAATTCAGAATGGAACCATGTGGGCCGTCCTGTGACACATTACGATAAAATATTGAATTACTGCTGTTATTGGATTTAAATTTTAAAATCAGTTCACATTTTGAGAGCAACACAACAGGCGTCACTCTTTTTCTGCATCAGTATTTTATCAGTAATTTAGTCTATATTATTAAAAAGAGATCTGGTTCTTTCAGAGCAAGGATTTTTTCTGCTGAGATTCATACAAGAAATTTGAAAAGACTATTTTTTTTCTGTTAACCACTGAAAAAAAGACATATCAAAATAAGGCGACATTTTATTAATAGATTGCTGTAAATGATTGTGTAAAAGAAATGCTAGAATAGGACAAACCATATTTTTTTTTATAATTTAGAACAAACAAGAATCTGAATTTGAATTTCACATTCAAATAACTTCCACTTTTCACTAAATATCAGGAAAGAAGTTTAAAGCGATGAATTATTTGGGAATTATTGTGCTCAAAAATAAAACAAAAAATGAAAAATAATAAAAATACACAAGCACGCTGTTCATTGCAGTAGTCGAATGGAACAAACTACAAAAGTGTAGTTGTTTGCAAAAAAATATATATATATTATTATTATTATTACTATTATTATTATTTTAAATCTAATATGTGCATGAAAAGTTTACTGAAAATTGAACAATAATTCTCTGTACTTTCACTCAGTCATTCATTTGTAGCTTATTAGCCTTGAGATTTAACCTCTGGATATTTGTTTAATTATATTTATCATTATATTAGTCAGTCATTCAGTCATTTAAAAATATGTTCCTTTTTATTACATTCAAACATCATAAAGGGTTAACCATTTTGACTTTAGCGTTAGCGCCATTTTCTGTAGCTGCAGAACATCACCGCTGGTTTAGGAGGGCGAGGGTTTTGCACATGGTTTCCTCCAAAACTGTTTGGAAGAAAAGCCAAAAGCCAATGGCTTGAAATCGTCAGCCACACCTCACCATAGCCCAGCGTGGTTTGGAGAGGCTGCTTAATTCAGGGCTAGTTACACTCTCACGGATTTTGAGGAAACCCTGCAAATGGAAAACACTCATCCTAGATATACTGTCCTACCAGAAGTGTACCCAGGTCCACCTCTTGAAGAGCTGAATTTGAGGAATTTGGTAGAAGAGAGTCAGATTCAGGCTGGACTTTTTTAGCTATGTAACCCACATTTGATCAACATTGTGTCAGAAACCACATAGGTCTATTTATGCTTGCTAATCAATGGAATACATGGTGTCCTCGAGTTACGACACAGTTCTGTTCTGAATTTTGCTGTCCGTCAAAACATAGCCTAGCCTAAGTCACTTACCGATCCTAACACAGCTGCAAAATCATAATCTAGAGCATAAAAACACAACGACAAAAAAAGGAAAAGGACATACATATACTGTACTTTAAATAATTCAAAATGGCATAATAGAAATGGCGTACTCGGGGATGCCAACTCCCTCACCCATACGCCGCGTTACTGCGTATTCTGCAGATTCTATATATTCTTCCGCCGCACACAACCAAACTAGTTCACCCATTTTAATCTATAAGTACGACGCTAACGGCGTAAGCTGAAACACTCACGTCTCAATTTTTAAACGTTTTTATGGGAGTAAGGGTTGTAAACTCAAAATGTCGAGACTGTTGTAACCCGAGGACCCAATGTATAGTCCTTCGTTTACCTTATAGCTACGTTAGCCTCCTAGCGTCAGTGCAAAACTAAAGAAGCATGTCTTGACTAACTGACCATATGTGTAATGGTAAAATTTGACAAAATTAAAACATGTTTTTTGGCCAAATGATTCCTGTACTTTCCACCAGATTTAGGGAGGGGGGGGGCATTGTTCACTCTTTTTGTTGGTGTAGTAAATTTGTACATTTTTCAGAAATATATTTATTGAGTTGATTTCTGCTTTTGGCTGGGTGGTCTCAGACACAGACACCACAGGACCAGTGTAACAAGCTAATGCCGTGGGTTTGGTTTCACAGCGTCTAACTAGCACAAGATTAGCTAAAGTGGAGGAGTAAATTAGCTTGCTAACACCAAATCCAGTTTGGTAGTCAATCTGGCCACCTGTCCACTCCGTCACTCTTTATCCTCGGTGCAGTCTACAACCCGCTGACCCTCAGAAGGTCTAGAGCAGCGCCCCCCAACCTTTTTTGCGCCATGGACCAATTTAATGTAAAACAGTATTTTTACGGACAGTATACTGTCCTATAAAGCCAAAGCGCAGTAACTATGCCAAAGCTGAAACTGAGAAAAATGGCTTTAACGTTTAGTATTAGTATGGATTTTGTAGTCACTGCAATTTTGACACTACCATTTCTCCGAAACTAAACAACTTTGAACCAGGATATTTTCTCACAAGACAAAGGAGCTGTCCTAAACCCCATTTGTAGTCTAAAGTCAATTTTGACCAAATATGTAGTTACTGCACTTTGGCTTTGTAGGGCAGTATAGATACAACTAAAAACAAAGTGTGTTAGTTTTTTACTAATTTTTGCTAGCCTGTGTGCTAAATTTTTAATGTAGCATATCACATGACCGAGACGAGCATTTTTTCAGACTTTCAAGACAAAATATTTTTATTCTGTCTTTCTGTGCAGCCTGGTACCAAATGACTCGTGGTTGGGGACCTTTGGTCTAGAGTGCGGAGGTCTTTCAGCCATTAAGGCGTACTGGGGTAGGCCCGACACGATGGGACACGGTGAACTAGGAATGGGGTGGTGATGGCCTAACGGGTAGGATACTTGCCAAGAGGTCATGGGTTCGAATCCTACCTTCAGCACACCACTGGGTTCCTGAACAAGACCCTTAACCTAAGTTGCTCCAGGGAGACTGCCCCCTGTAGTTAGGGAATGGAAGTCTGATAAATGCTGTAAATGTAAATGTAATGATCATCTGAGCGAAGAATGCGTCAGCTGCGTCTGAGGGAAGCCAGCAGGTGTGTGTGCGCTTGTGTGTTTGGAGGCCTCTTGGTGGTGTTGCCTAAACATTTGAAGGTGATGGGGCAGTGGTGTGGGAAGGCCACCGGCTGGGGCCGTCTCACTGATAACCGCTTTACTGATAACTACTGACCACGAGAGCTGACTGTGCTAATCTGGTGCATGCTCACTTTCCAGCACTTTAAAGATTTAACAAGCCAATTGTGTGGCACAAATCATTAACAAAATATCCAAGAATCACATTTTTTTCACTTTAAAGCAAAAAAAAACCCAGATACAATACAACCTATACAAAAACGGAACACTGAGAGCGGTGCCGTATCACCCTGCAGGCCGCACTTGCAGTTCGGAGTGCCATTCCAATATTCCTGAAGCAGCCTTTAACATGTTTACTGATTAGTCAGCTGTATTTTAAAAGCCCAATCAGCAATCACTGCAGCTAGCAGGCTGGATTTCAGCTTTCGAACACCAACGAAGCTACAAGACTCCGAGCATTACTGCTGGGGGTTTGGCATGTTATAACTTGATAGTACAACGACTATATAAAAGGATAGTGGGGTATAATACAGTATAGTGATATATAGCAGATATGAATGGGGCATCATATTGTATAGTGAGGAATAACTGAGTTTAGTGTAATATGGTCATGGGCCATAATAAAGTATATATGAGTATAATGTAGAGCTGTGTGGTGTAGTAAAGTATAGTATAGTGAGGTATAAAACAGTACAGAGGGGTATAAAAAAGTGCTTCACAGTGTAGTGCGGCGTAGTATAGTGTATACAGTATCTATATATTCACTATGTGGTATAGAATAGTATAATGTGGTTTAATACAGTATATTGTGATATAATGAATTATAGCATAGTATAAATGGGGATGATATAGTGTAGTGAGTTATAGTGTGATATAACACAGTGTAGTATACTAAAGTATATTGTTTAATAGATGGTGTGCTATAGCAGTTTAGATGACATATAGTACCTTTACACTACATTGTACATAGCAATATATTAGTAGTACTAGCATAGTATAGTATAGTGTGGTAGGGTATATTGTGTAATGTGGTATAAAGTAGCATTACAGTGGTACAGTATGGCGCAGTGTGTTACAATATGGAACAGTGGGTTATAGCAATTGTATAGAACAGAATGATATAGTATAGAATGAAATGGTGTAGATTATTACTGAGGACAGTACAATACAGCATAGTGTGATCTAGCACTATGATATGGTGTAGTACTGTGTGCTGTGGTATACAATACAGTATAGTGCATTATAGTATAGTATAGTACAGTATGGTATAGTGTAGTATAAATTGTGCCACTATGTAGTTGAGCCTAACCTGAGCTCCACTAAACCACATTCACATTTTTGAAGATATATTCAGACTTAAACATCCCCGTCACTGCAAAAGTGTGTCGCTTTCACTGCCTTTTCACTCAGAATAACAAGCCCAAATCCACTGGACCAGATTTGTAACAAGAAATACTCAGAAACTTGGCCTGAAACCACACAAGTCAAAACATGAGCCTGGCCCTAAGTGCCCCTCTTTAGTCAGAAACGAAGAATAGAGGCGAGGAGGAGAGCGGTGTCTCCCGCTGCCTCTCTGAGGAAGCCGTGGATGTGCAGCTGTTTGGGAAAAGGCAGGCATCTGGCCGGGGCGACGGTTAAAGAGGGAGAAAGTGACCCGCACGGCGCTCGGCCTATCAGACAGAGCGGGGGGATCGATACAGAGGGCCTATTGGAGGAGGCAGCGTCTCCTCAGCCTCATAGAGGAGGGCAGCACACACAGCCTCACCGCCACACAGACAGACTGTGTGTGTGTGTGTGTGTTTGTGTGTGTGTGTGTGTGTGTGTGTAGGCCCAAGCAGATTTATTCACATGAGAGTGCTGAGGACAGTCGCGCTGGAGCCAAAGAGAGGTAAGCTGCCTCCACAACACTGCACTGGGGAAAACCTCTGTATAGTGGCTGAAAGGCTCATTTGTAAAGACAAAGGCACCTCGGGGCAGGAGAAGCGTGCAAGTGTGTGAAAGCGAAGCGTGGATGTGCTGTGTTTACCGTGAGGGGTAAGTTCGAGCCGTCGCCATGCTGCTTTAAAGTGACGGTTTGACCTAAATCGGAACTGGCTAAATTTGCCCCCTTACCCCAAATGCAGTGGATCGCCGAGGACGTGCTGGGTGTCTGAAGTTTCCTCCCTTAGTTTTAGTATTAGAGCTGCGGCCCTAACGCAATGGAAGATTATACACCTTGTAAAATGCAACACGCTCGCCTCAAAGTGCGCTGAGATGTTCAGACTCGCCTATGTGGATCCTGACACCAGGCCACGTGGTGGACTTTAGTCCGTTTTCTTAGATAACTGTGTTTTTGGCACAATAGCATCGTAGCTCCAGCGCAAGACTAAAGAAAAAAAACTAACAAGTCTTGGTTCATTCTGAGAGAAGGGGGAAACTATGAATTTGACTCCATATTATCTCTGCAATTCAAATTATGCAGTGTCATTGTACGCAGTTCCCACAGGGCCAGGTGGTATCTTCCATGTGATCGTTCAGTGTATTGATTGACCAGCCTAGCAGTGAACGTTAAGCTACATTTGCGATGCTAGAGTCATCATTTGGACCAATAGGGCCCATCTGGTCCACTAGGATGCTGAACTAGTCCCCAGGTTTGGCTCCAAGCCAGCATCCAATCAACCAATTGATCTTCATTCTAGGGTTGTTGGTCATGCAGGGCTATTGAAAGGTGGAATCAGTGGTCATCTAAATTATCTGTAAGAACGTTTGACTCTAAAGTCAAGCAGTTCTGTCGTATGGACCATAGCTAATGAGCCTTAACTGAGTCTGCAGTTGCCTTTGGCTTAAAAGCAATAGTTCAGCAAAAAAGAAATACAAAATTTAGTTGACCAGACTAAAGAAGCTAAAGTTGGAGTCCAAATTTTGCTTCTTTAGTTAAGCACTGGAGCTACAAGGCTAAAGCAGCTAACAAACACTAGAAGTCAATAGCCACCCAAATTGTTTCCAGAAAAAATCCCCAAAAAATCTCCAAAACTTCTTTCATCCACCTGACTGAAGAGCTGGATGCTGTTGGAGAACCACAGCTAGCTCTTTAAAACGGACGGTTGCGGATGTGGATGTGGCAACATTAGCTTAGTAGCTCCAGTGCTAAACTGATCAACTCCATCTTGGGTAGGTGGAGAATGGTGTGTCTTTGATTGTGTGCCAAACTGTTCCTTTGAGAAGATGTGTGACTATGAGACATTGATCAGATTGACAAGTGGACTATTCCATTTTCCAGGGTACCAAACAAAATCTGTTTTCTTAAGACTGTAAAGCGAATAGATATCGTTGACTGAGGTACAGCCGGTCGGACTTTCAGTGAAACCATGATGGGTTTGGGAAACAAGACAAAGGTACATCAGATCACAGGGTGCAAGTGTGGCCCAACCGACCGCCCATTAGTCTGATTACGAAGACGCTCAAGACTTCCAGAAACCCGCACCTCGTTAGCAGGGCCCCCACTTGTACATCCGAAGTGCTTCTGACAGGGTCCAGTCATACTGTTTTATTGTTTTCCCATTCCGTGCCAGACAATATGGCGGTGGGGAGGGGGCCCGGCGCAGGATCCACCACCAGTGAAGCTGTTCCACATTCGCATTGTCTCGGCCCTCTTCCCCTGGTGAGAAAGCATCCAGGACCGCGGGGGCCACCACAAAGAGACGTGTCAGCTCCGTTTAAGTCCGCCAGGATTGTTTGGGAGCAACCTGGTGCCCACTGAGGTCTGGGGACGTGGCCCGTCAAGAAAAGGGGCTGTTGGGAAAAGTTTAAGCGCCCCTCCTGATCCCCCCCACCCACCCTTCCTTGCTCAAGCGCCCCCGCTGACTGACTTACCCTAACAAATTCCCCACCCTCATTCTACCCTTCACCAGCTTGGACGCCCAGGGGGCCATCGCCTTACCCAAGAGCTTACACAGAGCTCTCACGGAAAGGTCAGCTGAGGACGACCTTTACCGACACCAGCACCAACCGACACCTGTTTTTTTCTGGACAGTTTGCGGCAGATTATCTGCAGATGCTCCAGTTATTGCTACACAATCCATGTTTGTGTGAAGACTGGAACCCTAATCCTAAACGTAACTTTACAGGGCGAGTATCATGCAAACACACATTTTTGGAAATAAGAATTTGATGGATTATGTAAACACTGTCATAACAGTCACACACTCTACATATCGAAAGCATCACCTGTGTGACGACGTAAATAAGAGCACATTTACATATATCAGCCCATTCAGCCTGCCACCGCTCCGTCCACTCATTCTAATGTTACAAGACGTGTTTCAGCCTAGATGGCTTTTTTTGAATGAGGCAGCCAATCAGAAAAGACATTTTATAAATTAGTCTTAAAGAAACAATAACAAAATCAATGTGCATTTTCAGTGGTCATTAACACTGGGGACTATGGTGCCACGTCCCCACCACATTTTGTTGTGGTCCCATTTTGTCCCCATCACTCTTACCCCAACCCCCCACGCCTTCAACAGTAATTTTCCATCAGATCTGATGTTTCCCCAGCAGATTCGGAAATAGACTGATGGCTGTGAAGCAAGCTACCCTTTAGTTCAGCCGTTCCCAAACTCAAGAACGTCGGAAATCCGAAATTTTTCTGTGGACCACCCAGACCTTTAACTTCTAATGATGAAATATAAGATACACTCCATAATCAAAAACAGGTCAGATAAATGAACAAAAAAAAACCTAAACAACAAAGCCTTTTCAATACTTATAATGATTTTAAAATATAAATATTTAATGATTTTATGCTCTTTTTTCTCATTTGTTTTTTTGTAAATCTCTGGCAGCCCACCTGCAGTACCTTCACATCCCACACCTTGGGCAGATTTCTAGAAACATACATTTTTAAAAGCAAACTTTTTGAATTATTTTTATTTTACATTTTAAGCTCTGCCGAACATGCTAATGTGGCTTCTAATGGATGGATGCTAAAACCTAGCGTGTGATGCTGTAACCTAACTGTGAACTGTAGGATTTCATTAACTGTTAGCAACATTCGGGACCAAACTACTTCTCAAAGAAGAGTATCGACACCCTGCTAGCTTCAGGTAACTCCAGCGCAAGCTCAAGAATGAGAGCGAAAACACGTGCGTGCTACGGCTAATCACTTCGTTATGACCCAAAGGTAGTCTGCTAACAGCTTCACAATAATTCCTTACCACTCTCCACAAAAAAACAAACACACACACACACACACACACACACATACACACACACACACACACACACACACAAACAGACACACTGTGTTTGTTATCTTGGTGCTAATTCTTACACTGAAGCTTCAGGCTGGCTAGCTCCGGCGGCACTTTCTGGTCTAAGCAAGTGGAAAAAGGCTAAAAACATATTTGAATATTTTGTTGGAATGATTTAAATGATGTGAATTGTCCTTGTACTCTAGCGCTGAGCTAGAGTTCACCATAAGGGGCGCTGTCTACTGATCCCCCACAACAGCGATGCTATTTTTCTTTTCAGTTTGGAAAGAAAACTTAAAACAACTGATATTATTTCTCTTTAAGAACATTTCTCCTGAACAATATTAGAAACAACTTTTTTTCATAGCAATAGTGTGTTAGATATTGCTTTTAGAAGTTTATTAGCACAGCATTATATCCGTGTGTGTAACTGTTTGTAAATTGCTCCAGTGTCTCTCCTGCTTTCCTTCATCGGCTTTGTAAGATATAGAAGATCCGACCTGGTCTTTGAGCAGCCAGGCATAGTGTAGTCTAACTCTCTCTCTCTCTCTCTTCTTTCCCTCTTTTTTCTCCCTTCTGTACTCTCTCCTTCTTACTCTCTACTCTCCCTTTTCTTCCTTCTTCCCTTCCCTCTCTCTCTCTCTCTCTCTCCCTCTCTCTCTGTTGCAGTGGCCGGAGGCGGGTAGAGGGGGGTGTCGGAGGGACGCTTGGACAATACGGCAGAGAGTTCTTGTGTGTTCGCCATGGCAACTGGTGGGTGGAGGATCAGAGCCTGGCTGAGTGGGCATGTGTGAGTGTGTGTGTGTGTGTGTGTGTGTGTGTGTGTGTGTGTGTGGGGAAGGGGGACACACGCCAGATGCCTGGGGGAGACGCCCTATAGCTCAGCAGCTGGGGGACACTGAAGCGGCCGTACACGCTCATTACAGCGCTGAGGAGATTAGAGTGGGGCTTGTTTACGGCACACTCCTCTTCTTATTGGGTTATCTGTGTCACACACACACACACACACACACACAGATCAGCACAACTCAGGCCTAAACTGAAGTAATGAACTTGACACTGGGCTAGAATAACACACACACACACACACATGCAGTGTTTGAACATGAAAAAAACTTCTGTGTGATTTAACACACACACACACACACACACACACACCGTTTTAAAATCAACTGCACGCTGCGAGTTGTTGGGATTAACACAAACACACACACAGGCATACACAGCCTCTAGGCCCTGCCACTAAGTTATGGTTTTCAAACCATTAAAGGAATAATCTCGCAAAAAATCTCATTTTCCACTCATCCCAAATGTAAACACTATAGGAGTCCAAACTCTGGAGGGCAACAGTCACCCGGAACTCCTGTAAATACACCCTCACACTCAAACCGCACCCGATCCTGGCTGAGGTGGAGCGGACTCGTGGATGTGCTCCACTTTAATGCAGATCAGCAATCGCAGACTTTTTCTGAGAACTGAACTAATAATTGTTGGCTGAAACCCCCGCACTAATGCAGAAACTGCAGATATCCTCCGGATTTTTTAAAACCTTTGTGCCGTCTGGGCCTCGTCTGCCACGCCCCCTCGTGTTGGGTTGCTAAGCACCGCACCCAAACATAAACAACCAGCATGAGGACGAGGGGATGTAGCGGATGAGGCCCGGACGCCACGGCTTTTTTCATGGCAATATAGGAATTTTTTCTTTAAGGGTAAAGTATTAAGCTGAGTTTAAAATTAAATTAAAATGTTTTGGGAGCATATTCAGGGGCATATTTAGGGTTTACACTATAAAAATAGGCATTTTTAGGCATTTCTCCCTCTCTCTCTCTCTCTCTCTCTCTCTCACTCTCACTCTCACTCTTTCTCTCTTTTTTCTCTCTCTCTCAATCTCTCTTTTTTTCTCTCTCTCTCTCTCTCTCTCTCTATATATATATATATATATATATATAGAGAGAGAGAGAGAGAGAGATAGAAAGATACAGATAAGGAATGTTAATATTTGAATAAATATTTAAGGTAAGATAAAATACATCTTTATTAGTCCATCAAGTGGGAAATTTGCATTGTTACGACAGAAAGAAGAAAGTTACGAGCATTTTATTTTATACATATAATTTTATTCATAGTTTGGAGTGTGTTCTATGGGATAAATGATATATCTAACCCATTTACACACACACCAGCACCTTTAGGGCTGGACGGCCTAATCTCTGCAGGCAACTGTGATGTAGTTCCAGTCACATTCACCTGTAGAGGTTCAGCTGTCCAACTCACAACACACAAGCCTCCCGAAACCTACAGCTAGCGCCACCTACAGGCCCTACAGAGGTACTGCCTCCACTTTGAGGGATCTAGAGCAGGGGGCACCATGACTGATGACTGCAGGATCGGAATAGTTCCACACAAAGACTGTGTGTCCTTGATTGCTAAAAATCTTTTATTTATATAACCCATAATTACTGTATTGTAAGTAATGTTTTTAGACTTTAGACTGTATTCCAAAATATTACCCATATTTATGTGTATACATATAATTGTATACATATGAAAAACATATAAAATAAATAAAATGTATATATATATATATTCAAAGAATATGTAGATGATATTTAGAATTTTCTAGAATATGTCATTACTAATATCAGATCATACTTCCTGTCTAAAAAAGCCCGTGCCCCCTCTGCTGGCCTGCTCGGGGGTCCAGGCATGCCAGGCTGGGCTGTGGCGTAATCTCAGCTGGCAACTGTGAGTGTGAGCCGGTCTCACAGGTGCTGCTGGGATTGCGCCGAGCGCAGCGATCCCCACAGCTTCTGCAGGAACAGTCCTGACCTCACAGGGGGCGGCGGGGGGCCGCTGGGACAGGACGGACACACAGGAGCTTAAAACTGTGCCCTGTTATGTGTAGAGGTCCATCCATCCATCCATCCATTCATCCATCTATCTTCCTTCCATCCATGTATCTATCATCTGTCTATCTATCTATCATC